>PVHX01000775.1:226087-255472 GCA_004024805.1 Geosciurus inauris | reverse complement strand
GAGACATCCGGATAAGCACTGTGGTGGTATTTTTCATGTTGATTGCAATAACACCATCAAAGCCATGCACATTCTGTGTAAAATCAATGTCTGCTTGTTGGAGGAGGAGGGGGAGGGGAGAGGCCTGGGGATTTTATCTTGTAAGTCAGCTTTGCAGATAATCGCATGCCTCGGGCTTGGAAAAAATTGATGGCAGATCAATGGTCAGGAACATGAACTGTACTCATTTTTGACTGTGCAGTGCCCCAGGTTGGCTGGGAGTCTTGGGATGGGGAAGAGAAATGGGGCGCCTGGAACGCTACGTTTGAGTGGGCTGGTAAAGCCTTGGTGTTATCTGCAAGGTAACTCTATAAGGAACACTCTGGGAGAGTTCAGATATTAGAAAAGATGAGCTGTAGTGGGAGGAATTGTCCAGGGCTTGGAAGATGCCCCTATCCAATCAGAGGGACACATGTGTGTGCACACCCATGTACACAAGCACAAATGGTGCTTAAGACTGAGGGGGCGGGGGGAGGCAAACTTGAATTTATGTCAAGGGGATTTTTTTTTCAAAATTTGTTTATTCTGATCAAGGAGATACTTGTTGGTTCATAGGACAGAAGTACAATTACTCTCTCAGAATAAGCAGGGGGTTGAGTTGTGGGTGCAATTTGGTACTAGGCTACTTTTATTTGACCCACAGGGATTCTATAACTCTCTCTCTCTCTCTTTATTGGTGGGGAGACTTAGGAGAAGGACAAGGAAAAAGACAGGGCACTTACCTTACTCTGTTTTCACTTCTGTATGAGGTTCCCATAGGAATGGATACTTTTTTCTCAAATTTCCCACTAAGGTGATCTCATTTTCCTGTCACTGATGAGGGACAAGAGAGTGATTTGCTCCCTCCCTTTGTTGATCCCTGTGAGGATTAAATGAGTTATTTCATGGAACACACTTATTCCATTTAATAAAAATCATAGCTACTCTGTTATGATTTTTATTGCATATACTGCAATGACACTGAAACCTGCAGCAGCTCTGGGAGGTATTCCTTATTTGTTGGGATTTCTAGTGATAAAAATCCAAATCATACAGTCAAGGTGGCATGGTGGAGGGAACAGGACAGGAGTGAAGAGCGGTGCAATGACTCTGGTTTTCACTCCAAGAGGCCACTGAGACTCGACACTTAGACCTCAGGCCTGCACATCCTCATTTGGATTCCTCTCATTACCTCTCACCTCTTCCTTTAGTTTCTCTGTTCTTTTAACACCTCTCCTCTAGAATTCTCCTCATTCCTGTTTTACTTGCTATCTCCCAGATGCTGTAGACACCAATCTTCCTCTGGTGTCCATAACTCCCAGGCTCTTGTTTCTCCTTCTGCTAGGTGTACACAGGGGCATTCTCAGGAAAGATGTGGGCTATACTCCAGTCTAGAAATGAAGTTGACTCTATTTTCCTTCATCATCTTGAGGAATTCATAAAAGAAATTCAACGTATCTCTGACTGCCTAATACCCTATTTATGTGCACATAAATATCCCCACCTAGGGGATCCCTTCAATTTTATAACATGTTTGTCCTTTTTCTGACCTCAGGATAGACCACAAGGTCACCTTCAATTAGCTGATGCTAGAAGACAGTTTCAGACTGCGATCAAAGACAGAAATACCCGTGCTAGAGGGCAGGTGGTTAATTCCCTCCAGCCAGCTTGTAGTTAGTGCTCAACTAATTGAAGGCTCTTTCCTAATTGGTAGCTCTTTCCTCCAAGATAATGGCATCTCTTTTATCTAAGGTCTTGCATGGCTCATTGACTGATGGCTTTGTTGGATACTTGTTCCCCAAGTAGATTATAAACTACTTGAGGACCATCTTCCCTCTCTGTGTCTGCCCTACAGGGTATAGAGCAGTTTCTGGCACCAAATGAACTTGAACCACACCGCAGGCTACTATATAAGGAACTTACATCCCTTAAAAATTTTTGAGGATGTTTATTAGTAATTTAGTTTGATGCCTTTTTTTCTAGCTTGTTAAATTTCTTTTCTTTCTTCAGGCCTGAGACCCCATGAAAGCTTACCTGTCCAGTCCAGCCATCCTTAGCTCCATTTCTCTTTGCTTTCCTTAATTTAATTATTGGAAAACCATTTATTTCCAAATGAGACCATTTATCATTTCCGAGACTAGCCTTCACATATACTCTCTGAAGCCAGCTTCTCTTTATTTTTAAAGAATCATCACCACTACATATGTTTGACTTCAAAGAGAAATTCTTTAGAAATTAGTCCCCGGGAGAGAGGTCATATGATACTGGGGAGCATTGCCAGTTAGGGTAGTTCATCCAAACCCCAAACTAGAGGGAGTCTCTGATTTAGTACAGAAGGTCTTCACAAAAGCTTCACTTTGGTTCTTGTTTAAAAAAAGATGGCAGGAAGTAGGAACTTTGGGTTTGCATCCCAAATGTGTGAGGGCTAAGGGACATGGAGCATCAGCATGTGTGTACCTGGGCTTGAACCTTACCAGAGCATGCAGGTGTTGGCTGTCAATCACACCTGAGTCAATCAGTTCCTAGCCATGCTTATCTAACAGAAGCCAGCTGCTCAAACAGAAATAGGGGCCCAGAGGTCTGGCTAGCCCTAGCTTTAACTCTAGCCCTGTGGTGGACAGGTTGAGGGACAGGGCACAAATTCACATAATTTCTCTGAGCCTTGTTGTTATTTATATCATATATAAATAAAATGGGGTCAATTTGGGATTTGGAACAATTTAATCTCTAAAATTCCTTTATTGGGGACTGTTAGAAAATAATACCCGTCCAGGCTTTTAAAGAGGGACAACATGGTGTGAGGCTTCTATTGGATGTTTGATTCCAAAAACTGCACATTATTTTCATGGAGTCTCTTTGGTTGTGATAAAGATTGTAGATCATTTACTGTAAGGCTCTGCAGTGAAAGTTACTCAAACTCTCACAGCTATACTTCTAAACTTTTGGGGATCAAGAATCCCTTTAAGAATTTGATAATGCCTAGAGACCCTCAAACCTCTAGAGACCACAAACCCATACCCCTTTTATAACTCTGAGTGAGTGGCTGGACTGTGTAAATGCAATCGATCCCTCTAAGCCCTTTGTTGAGAATTCCTGCTCTGTGGTGAATAATGAAGTAGGCTGAGGCCTAAAGCCAATCTTGCTGTTTCTGGTTATAGCACATTGTTACTCTAGGTCTCTGCTTTTTGGATCGGAACCCAGTCGAATTCAGCTTCTTTACTCAAAGATAATGTGTATGTTATAGTTTAGATGTGAGTTGTCCCTCAAAAGCTCATGAGTGAGCCAATGCAAGAAGATTCAGAGGAGAAATGATTGGATTGCATGTCTTAACCCAATCAGTGAATTAATCCCTTGATAGGGATTAACTGGGTGGTAACTGAAGTGGTAGGGTGAGGCTGGAGGAGGTGGGATTTGTATTTGTAGAGTGTTCTCTCTCTCTCTCTTTCTCTCTCTCTTCTATCTCTCTCTCTGCCTTCTGATTATTGTGTGAACTGCTTCTCTCTTCTGCTGTGATGTTCTGCCTCACCTTGAGCCCCGAGGAATGGAGCCTGCTGTCTATGGATGGAGATCTCTGAAACTGTGAGCCTCTAAATAAACCTTTCCTCCTTTACAGTAGTTTTAGTTGAGTCCCTTAGTCATCACAGCAAAAAAGCTGACTAAAACAGTGTAGGATTTGAGTTAAAGGAGAAGAAAAAAGAAGTATATGACTTGTTCTTACTCTCAGCAGGCTCTCAGAGCTGTTGAGAACATGACTTGGACAAGTTACTTAATCTACCTGAATCTCAGCATTCTCATCCCTCAAGTGGGGAAAACAGTTGTTATCTACCTCATAGAATTGTTGTGAAAATTAAATAGGGTGGAACTAGAATGAGTTGCTCTGAGATACTCTCCTCCATGTGTGCAAAATTTAAGAGAGGACGCAAAAAGTCAGTAATTAAAATAGGTATTTTAATGCAATGTTTTAGAAAACTAAAATTAATGCAAAAATTCATAATAAAATGTGGCCATTTTAAATAAAGACAAGATTGGCTTTAGTGTTTTTCCCTTTTGTGCAGTCTCCAATGTGCCCAAAAAAGCACTGTTACTGATCCTAAGAATTTGGTGACTAAAAAACGTTTGAAAATGGCTTATGTAAATTCAGCTTCTATCTGGGAGCTCAATTCTGTCTATACCATGTGACAGTCCTGCTTTCACACTGTGGGAACAGGGTTTGACCCCTCTCACAGTACCATAATTTTGGGGCAATCTTCCAAGTATTTCATTACTGTTAGTCTCATTTGGTCCAGGATAAGCACCCCCTTTGTTTAGTTGTTTTATCCATGAATGGCATCAAGTTTAAGAGGCTGTGAAGTTGGCCAGTGTCCACTCTAAAGGCAGAACCTAGAACTCAACCTACTTTTGGTGTGACCTGGGGAGGCCCAGATCAGACATTGAGGGGGAGGAAATAGCAAGACTTTCCTTATCCTCTTTTGCAAAACTTAAAAGCTTGTTTGGAGAAGCCAAGTTTTAAGACAATGCAGCTTACAATTTTTTTTTCTTCCCGTGCTACATTCATGACATACCTAGGCAGTCATATATAGGTAATTACGATCTGAAGTGAGTGTGAATTATGATTCTCAATGATACTTCCTTGAGATTTGTTGCAATATAAATAACGGTGATTTACTGTGGCTCCACTGACTGCTCTGTTGGTGATGGATCATAATAGTAGATCATGATAATTATGAAATCAGCACAGAGCTGTTTTCCCTCTTGTAATTCAATTGTAACACAGCCACTGAGGCTGCTGAACATCACAGCCTGTCTGCTAGGATGCTAGATTGTGTTCAAGAGGGGTACTTCAGTCTATCATGTGATTCACAATAGCTCATCTCTAGTAATTGTCCAGGGGGTTGTACTGTTACAGGCTGATGGCATTTTATTTGTAGATTTTTGTTTCGGATGAAAATGAAGTTCTAGAGTTCGTCATTCTTAAGCCAGAGGAATTAACAGGAAAATGTGGACGGTCTGAGGAGGCCCGAGCAGGTGACAGAACCCAGATCTCTCCCGTCCTCCCTCTGCTTGAGCCCCTCCCTGATTTGGGTCTGGGCTCTGTCATGCAAACTATGTCATGGTGTTTATTAATTTTTCTGATTTATGCAGAAGAACTTTTTCTCCCAGGAACACAAGATACCTGTCATTTGGACTCTGCTTTAAGTAACTCTAATCTATAAAAATCAATTTCATTTAGAACAATCATTTCTCAAACTGAATGCAAAAATGCGAGTTCCAAGCATTCTGTTCATAAAAAGAGTACTTGCAATCTTGTAAACTTTGAAAAACACTGAGTTAATGAACGTGAAAAATATGTAGAAACAAATGAAACATTTTTAAAATGGGAAGGGAAACAATGTTCTTTGTTGCATGATGTCCTAGAAACTTGACTGGTGATGAACGTGGCTAGTATTCAAGGCATGCACACAAGGACTGTTAACCATAGTCACCTCTGTGTGGTGGACAAAAGATGATTGTCCATTCTTTGCTTTATCCTTCCAGCAGGAGTCAAAGTACCTACCTCTGAATCTAGGTTGGCTTCTTGACTTGTTTGGACCTGTAGAATGTGGCAAAAGAGACCCTATGTAATGATAGTGTTCGACTTTAAGAGATAAGAATCTTCTGTCTTTTCCTCTTGCAATATTCCTTCTGGAATCCCAGCCACCACACTAACAAAGGCGCTCAGACAGCCTCACAGAAAGGCCTAGGTGCATAAGAACCCAGGCTCTGACTGATGGCCCTGGGTGAATGCCCATGGGCAGCCAGCTCCAAATGCCAGGCACATGGGTGATATCATCTTGGACCTTCTAGCCATCACAGCACCCAGCCAATATCACCAGAAGCAGAAACTTCCAGACAGCCTACAGAGTTGTGAAAAATATTAAGTTGTGTTTTTTAAAAAAATTTGTAAACAATTTTAATTGACATCATAATTTTACATTACGGGGGTATAGCATGAAATTTCAATCCAAGTGTATAATGTGTAGTGATTAGATCAGGGCAGTCGGTCTCTCTATCATCTTAAACATTTGATTTTTCTTTGTGTTTGGAGCCCTCAAGAGAATTTTAAGACTATGAATTTTGAAATGGTTTCTTATTAAACTGAAATGCTCTGTCTCTTCTTCCTTTCTAAAAAATTACAACACATTCTAATTCCTTTCAAAGAAATTAGCACAGTTTGTTTACTTGTTTAGCTTTCTGCCTATGGTAAGCTCTCCAGGGCAGAGTCCATATTTATTCCATTCACCTCTGTATAGCACGGTGTCCAGTTTTCTTCCTAGCATAAGGATCAGCACAGTCTGACTTCACTAAATGTGTGTTGAATGCATGCATATATTTAGGAAAGTAGTTTCAAAACATAAGTCTAGTATACAGACAGAACTAGGGTTGACTAGTGACATAATAAAAGGATCTTTTGACAAAGGAGAGGTTATCAATGTCCTCTAAACTATGGAATAAATGTGGTACATCCAAGGCAGTATTCAATGTGAAAAACCCTAAATTTCTGAAATTTTATTAGAAACACAAGTTGGGTTTAAAAACAAACAGGAAGTACTCATCAGAAACACCCAAATACCACCACTAACAATGGATTTCCTTCGTACCCTTTCACAGAGGAAACACTATCCTGAGGTTATTGATGTTACCACAAAGAGGTTATTCCTTTAGTAGATAGGCACATAAGCATTAAAATAGAGAATACACACCATTGTTCACTGGTACCTACTTCACCATGGGGAACAGGCTGAGATGGACATCTCTGTGTGTCTGTCTGTGTGTGGGAAGAGTTTACTGTTGCTGTTTTCCAGATAAGGAAACTGTGGGTCAAGGCACATAAGGGACCCTTCTAAGAGAGCCAGCTATCAGGTTAGGACAAAAATTTAAATCCAGTCCATGTTCTTTCCTTTGCTCTATTCAGCTTCCTAAAAGGTTAAAAAAAAAAACCCCAAAACAAAAAAACCCTCTGAACAGGATGTGTACTGCTAGGAAAGGGATCTGAGAAAGGAAGCTTCCTTCCCTTATCAGATTAACTGGAGATTTACTTCCTAGTGTCCTGGTGTGGGTTGCTGTAACATGTTGGGTCACTGAAGTGTGGCTTCACTGTGGCATGGAGCCTCTTATAGTAACAACAGTTCTACTCTTGGGGTCAAAGTTCAGTTTGGGCACTTCCCAGCTGGTGAGTTTACCTTTCTGATTGTCCTTTCTAAAATGGTAATTGTAACATTGATGCCTGGTAGGCTAATTGTGAGCTCAGGGAGGATCATACAAAGGAAAGAACTTTGTGACTAAATGTGCTACCATCCCGGATACTGTGACTAGTTAAATCCGTTAGCGGAAATTCAGAAAATATCACTTTAGTTTTTGACTCTTCACAAGTCCACTTCTAAACTGGAGAGGGTAAGTTCAACTTGAAGTCAGCCTTGTTCTGGTTGCCTTCAGGATGCAGAGTTATTTCCGAGAGCAGGAAGCAGGTACCATCTCCAGGAACAGGCAATTGGAGTTCTATGAGGGCAAAGGGGGACAGCTCAAGCTGCAGAGATGTCTGCTTTGGTCTGTGGCAGAATTTCAGTCCAGCCAGCATGGGAGTCCAGCTAGGGGGATGAGGGTCTTAGGTTCTGCATTTTTCTGATGAGGCGAATGTGGGTTCTTGTTTCTGAAGTCTAAGAGAGATGTTTGAAGTCAGAGAATTCATTTACTTAAAATGCATAAGATGTAGGTTCTGGAAGGTGTGAGAGATAGCCTTGTGAAATGGGTAGAGAAGTGTATTTTGCCTCTAGAAATATTGAAGTGAGGGCAACTTGAGAGCTTGAGTGTCCCCAATGTCACAAAGTAGATTTGGTTCCGTGGAACGTAGAGGGTGTACTGCTTGGTGTGTGCCAACCATCAGATGCCAACATGGTGACCTAATTTATACTTGTATTTCTCCTCTTATTCTCTTCAACATTCTTCAGTGTGATCCAGAAGCCCAGCTCTGTGTCTCTGTAGCCAAGGGTAGGAATGGCTTAGCAAGTTACTTAGCATCTTTATTTAACTTATTGGAATGACCCACCTTGGGTGGCATCATGTGCACCCAACGTCTGCAGCAGCATGGGGACATTCTAGTCAGAACTAGAAGGCTGTCAGGTCCTGATCCCACTTCCCTGATTTGCGACATGTAAGACTAAGGATCAGAGAGGGAAAGCAACTCACTCAGGGTCTCACAGCCATTGAGTGGCACTTAAACCCCTAGAACCAGAGAGACTACACCCTGAAAAGTGCTCATTTCACTTTTTGTGGTGGACTCCATGTTCTTGCAAGAACTGCCTACCATAGCCCTTACCAGGAGCTGGCTATTTATTTATTTTACCAATACTTAATACTTTGATGTCTCTCTAGGCAGGATGGGGTCCATTAGAATCAGTGTCCTGAGTACCCTCCAAGAAGTTTTTCCAAAGGAGAAAGAGATCTTTTATCTATAGCTTTCCCCATCCCACTGGCTGATCTCACAGTTTGGTTAGGAACAGGGAGGTGTTCATACGAGACAGGAATATCTAACAATCCTCTGTGACCAGCCCTTTCCTCCTACTAGAGATAGCGACAGTTGGTGATGGCTGCCTGGAGCACTGTGCTGAAAAGTGTTCAAAGACTTGGAATGAAATCTGTGATCCACTACTGCTGTCTGCCATGAGCATGGGCGTGGAGAGAGGTGGCGCGCGTGGCATGTACTTCAATGCCTGCTTTCCTTCTTGCTTGATTCGGTGCTGTCTCCAGGACTCTCCCATGTGATCTGAAGATGCAAAAATGGGCATAAGAAGCCTCCTGGCTGTTGTTGAAGGAACCATCATTCACATAAGGAAATTCTTTACCAAGTCCAGAGTATACAGTATGCGATTGTGCAACCTTCTTGCCTTTCTGCTTCCTGGAGTAGAGCAGCGGACATACTTCCTGGGCTCTGAGATCCCGAATAATCACTACCCCTCTAAGTGGAATTTCACTGAACCTTAGAAGCAGAAAAATTCAGTAACAAGAGCAAGAAATAAAAGAGCTGTCAGGAAGAACCTACACAGAACCCTGAAGTTGTGCTTTCATAACTGAATAAATAACTCCTTGAGCAATAATTTGTTTGCAAGCTGTTAATTAGCAGCATAATTAATTTCTGCAGATTATAAATAACAGCACAAAGTGGCATTCCCAGGAGAACCAATGAAAAATTACCTAAACCATTTTAGGAACCAAAAATAGATCACAATGTAACAGATTTAAATGAGCTCTAGAATGTGGATGGTGCTGCTTTTTTTCTTTCTCTCTTTTTCTTTTCTTTCTTTTTACTTCTGGGTTTAAATAAAAAAAATTTAAAATCCCCCAAAACTCAACAACTATGGGCTTGTATCTGAAGTCAGAAATTTATTGGCAAAAAGCAGAGTTTCATTAATCACCCTGTTCTCTCTTATGCTGGGCATGTCAAAAAGGAAAAAAAAAATCTTTGTTTATCTCTGCTTCAAACAAACAGCCGCATAAGTAGATTATTCCCAACAGAAAGATTTTCCCTACACTCTAATCTCAGAGCAATCATTCACTGCTCTAAATGAGCAGTTACTTAAAATGTTAAGAAGAGATGCTAATTAGCTCAAGAAAAATCTTGCCAAGTATTTAATTTTCAGAAAATGAAATGAAGATAGGAAAGACCTGTCACCTTTTGCAACCTTACAGGCACTGGTGATACCTAGTCTCTGGCCTCCATGTCTCCCTAGCTTAGGATCTGGACTGGGATATCAGCTGATCCTTGGTTCACAAACCTGATAATAAGAGTATCCTTAGATTTGGGAGGAAGACTCCTTACTTGCAGCCTGAAAACCTTTCTAAAAGAATTTAAGTGACTTACCAAAAGATGAAGAAAACATCAATTAATTAAAAAAAAAGATAAAATGAAGATAAGAAAGTCCAGGGTGAATGGAAATTCAAAGGAAACTGATCCAAGAGGAGTGAAACAGATATTCTAATAATAATGGTCAATAGATGTTCTAATTTGGCCTTACTTAGCTCTGACTTTCCCAGTAACCAAGGTAAGAACATGAAAGCAAAGAGCACGTGCTGAGGAGAAGAACAGTGAGAAACTAGAGTGGTGGTCTCTAAGTAGTGGTTCAAATTCCTGGGTTCAAATTCCCCTCTTCATAATAAGGTTTGGGGTCTGGACAAGCTATCAGTCTCCTTGTATCACAATATTCATCTTTTTTTCCCAACTTTATTCTGAAATAATATAAGACCAATAAGAAGTTATCAGAATCCAGGTTCCCCCAATAATAACATCTTATGAGGAATAGGACATTATGAATGCCAGAAATCAACACTGATACAATGCTGTCCACCAAACTATGGACCATATTTAGATTTGGCCAGTCTCAGGTTTGGCTTGTTATTACCAATCCTATTAATAATAGTACCTAATAATAGTACCCAGTGTTTTTGTAGGAACTACATGGCATAATAGACCCGACCCATCTTAGTGGCATTGGCTACATAACATGCATGCAATAAATGGGAGCCTCTGCTGTCCTCAATATATGAATTAGTGAGAAGGAAGGCACTAGCCACAGGAGCTGCCCCAATTTTCCTAGACTCTAAACCCAGCTCACTTTTGTTATCTAGCCAGGCTTCCAGTGGGAAGAGATATATTTGGTATGGTATGACAGGGGTTAGACCAGAAGCAGGGTCTGCTGGAGGATGAAGACAGGTAGACTGGCACATTTAATCAAGGTTCTTGTGACAAAATGGAAAGAATCGAAGCATCTTCATTTCTGTTTCAGACAGCGGTTTATTTCTTGCTTCCCCAGCCACCCAGAAAGTAAGAGCTCCTTTCTCATCCTTCCGATATAAAAAGAACAAAATGACTAATTATAGATAGTGCTTTTCTAAGATCTGAGCCAGCGCTGCAGAGGAACCGGGGATGAGTTTGCAGTTTTATTGTTACCTCTTGCTTGTGTTTGAACATTTCTGCAGACGTTGGTGCTATTCTATTCAACTCCATTTGACATAGCTAAGCTCTTATTATACAAGTGCATTTCATGGTGCTTGCTGGGCACTTCAGGAAGTACAGCAATGTAAAAGAGGTGACTTTTACCCCCAAGGAGCTTATAATCTAGTGAGGATATGGCAAGGACACACATTCTAATATTATTTCCCATTGAATTTATATACTGCCAACTGTTTTATTCAACTCTTTAGTAATACTGTCTTAGTCACAATAAAATTACTATAAAGGAATATCTACTCTAGAAAGTATTGCCATGAAGCTTCTCATATTATAGGAAGAGAAAAGAAGCAGTATTTATTTGTCCAGCAAATATATATTGAGTCCATACTATGTGCTAGGTAATGTCCATGTTGGAGGCATAGCACTGAACAAAATGGACAAGATTCTTGTTCTAGAAGAGTTTACCTCCCAATAGGAGAGGAATATGGAACCATAAGAAAGCAGACTGAGGAGTAACTGGGAGGAGGTGAGATGCTACTGGAAGATGATGCTAAGGAAGGCTCCTCTGAAGAAGCAACACTTGAACTGACCTCTGTGACACAGAGAAGACGTGAACATGCAAACTTACGTGGAAGGCAGGAAAACGTGGCAGCTGGAGGTACCAGCAAATATCGAATCTCAAAGGCAATCTCACATGATAGGAAAGAGTGCGATTAAAAAGTGAAGCATGATGTGGGCTGAAAGAAATGTGAAGGGCTGTGGGAAGGTTGGGGCAAAGGATGGCTGCAGATGATGAGAATGAACCTCCCAGATGAAGATGCTTAACATGACCCTCAAGACAACTTCTGTGCAGAGGGATGGGGGATGCCTTTCCCTAGAAATTAAACGAGTTAAAGCCTTGCTGTGAGGAGGGCTGGTGTAAGAGTGTATAAGAAGAAAGTATTAGAAGGGTGGCCGGGGTAAGGATGGGGAGATAAGTGTAAATGCCTATTATTCTTCTTCATGATAGAAATTATTATTATTTATTACTTATGATATTAAAATATTTAATAATACCAAGATTTACAACAGGTTTGCTAAGTACCAAGGACTAAATGTTTTACCTTTAATTATCTTATTATTGTCTACATTTTCTTCTGTGATTGAAGGAACTGCGACTCAAAAAAGTTAAATAACTTGTCCAAGATCACATAATAATAATAACAATAATAAAAATTAGTATTAGTGGGGCTGGGGCTGTGGCTCAGTGGTAGGGCACTTGCCTTGCATGCATGAGTCACTGGGTTCGATCCTCAGCACCACATACAAATAAATAAAATAAAGATATTGCATCCATCTACAACTAAAAAAAATTAAAAAAAAATTAGTATTAGTATTATTTTGGTACTAGGGATTGAACCCAGGAGCATTCTACTACTAAGCTACATCCCCAGCACTTTTTATTTATCCCCAGTGTGCTGAGGCTGGCTTCAAACTTGCCATCCTCAGCCTCCCTAATCTCTGGGATTACAGGCATGTGCCACCATGCCCAGCTCCAAGGTCACATAATTAAGTATCAGGGCAAAGACATAAACTCATGTTTGTGTGACCTCACAGTCCATACTGCAGTGCATGACAATCTATTTATTGAATATCTGCTGTTGGATTTGTATTCCCAAATCTTTCCGTTATCCCAGAGCACATGGCAAATTCTGATTAAGTGCCATGGAACAGTGAGAGAGCACAGTGCCTATCTTAATTAATTTTAATAACATCATCAGTGACAAGGTTATTTCACATCTATACCATAACCTTACTGAGTATCTGTGGTGCTGATGGCGGGAATAGGGAGGATTAGAAGGTGTTTGGTGAAGGAAATAGGTTGTACTAAGTTGCTCATTTTCTTAGTTGGCCCTTTTTGTGGTAAAGGATAGTGCTTGGCTAGGGTGAGGAAACACTGTACGGGTGCTCCTGGATTTACAATGAAGTTACATGTTGATAAACTCATTGCAAGTTGAAAATGTCCTAAGCAAAATATGCAAGAACACCCCTTTCCCCTTAGCAACACAGTACACTATAGAGTTGGTCATTTCTTCGTTGTGATCATGTGGCTGATTGGAGCTCTGCCTTGCTGCCCAGCATTGTGAGAGAGTACCGCCAGCTTGGGAAAAGATCAAAATGCGAAGTATAGTTTCCACTGAAGGCATATTGCTCTTTGCAACATCAACAGTTGAAAAATTGTAAGTCAGAGCATGACTAGTCAAGTAGTACCTATACTCCAGCATGCGGTCCTGGAGCAAGCTGCTTTCTGTGCCAGGCTAACTGGTTCTTATCCATATTAAGTACATGGCTGAGATCATCACCTGATAAGGTCTGGCAGCTGCACTTAAAGGTGCTATTGTTTCTGGGCACAAGTTCAAAGTCATAACTTTTAAGTAGAAGTGGCTGATTAGAGTACAGAGAGGTAAGGAGAGCAAAGCTGTGGCTTTCATCACATTGCACTCATGGTCTAGTCAGTATCAGTCAGCCCCCAGTGACTCTAGGAGCCATGATCTTGGCACTTTGTCTTGTATACCTGTGCTGTTGTCCATAAAGGGTGCTGATCAAAACAGTGACTAATGTAGCACACTCAGAAGACCTGGATTCTGTTCTGAGATAACATGTGCAAAGCAGCAAGCACATACCTCAATTAACATGGTACAAATGCACTCGATAAATTGAATTTCTTTCCTTTTCCCAAACCTTGCTCTACCTCATTCTCCTTGGTTTTGCTGCTTATTTCTTTTGTGCTAGTAAACAATTCATTTCTCCTCTGAACCCACCTTTATAATCTCTAGATAAAGTTGCTTATCTCATATATCAACTTGGATACACTTTTAAAGAGCATGTAAGGAAGGAGAATTTTGGAGCTCTGTCCAGGCTCAAAGGGACTGGCGATGTCTGCCATGGATGTAGAAATGAGGGTGTGCACATGTTGTGTATTGACCAGGTTGGTCGCCAAGTTTCTGCCTTATCGAATGTTCTTTGATTAAGTCTCAACAACTCATCATATATGCAGGAAACCAATAAAAAACCTGTCTTTTTGGGAGTGGATCAGTAGGATAATCTTTATATTTAAGAGTAGTGTGTTCTTGGGGGCAGCTGATTGGCAATAACCAAGGCTTGGCAGCTGTAGGAGGGACTGAAGCAAACCTTCTTTGCCTTAGTCTCTGGCCTCATTGCCAGCTGTATGGAGCACAGAGGCCCTCTGCCTTTTAGATCTGCCATGGAAAAACCAATGAGCGAAGATCAGGTCTCGCGTGGTGTGGGTGAAGAGATGCTCCCACCCTAGCTAAAAGTGGTGAACAGCATGGGAGGCATAGAAGAAGGGGGTGGAGGTGACCTTTATCAGGCTGACTCACTTCTGCCCTTGACTCTGAGCCTGAGCGGCCCAGACTTGACTCATTATTATTTAAAGATTCAGACTCTTCTCTATCATTTTTAGTTCACATTTTCTATTACTTTCTCCTTTTTGGAACAAACAAAACTTTACCTTCTCTGCTATATTTTTTTGTCTGTCTTTCTTTTTCTTGTATGGGGGTGTTTAGATTCTTCTCAGGTATGATGTGAGTGGAGTTAATAGATTTCTGAGCAAATTGACAAGCTTTTGCTTTCTTCTTCATGCCATGTTTTGTTGCTTGTGGGTAAAAAGTTTGAAATCATAAAGATCTTCTTAGCATTGTAGATATTAACCACAGATATTGCAGATGTTGCTAAAATAGTATTTACTTTGTGATTTTGACTGCATATTATGCATCATCAAATTAATAATAAAAATGTAATAATGGAAAGGAAAAGAATACAGATAGCTTATTTAGAGAAGAGGGAATCCAAATGGCCATAAACATATTAAAAGGTGCTTAATCTCAATGATAATTGGGAATATTTCCAATTAAAAACATAGTGCAAATGGTTAAAGTGCTTTATCATCCAGTGCTGGTGATGCATCAAAGAAAAGGAGGCTCTCACACTCTGCTGATGGAGAATGAAATTATATCAGTTCTTTAGAAAACAATCTGGCAATATCCATTTAGAGTGGAACATATAGATCTTTTGATCTTCCAATTGTATTCTTAGGAATGTGACTAATAAAAAAAAAGACACCAGTGTGAAATGATATCTTTATTTTAGCATTGTTTGTAATGAGGGAAAAAGAAAAGAATAAATCAAAGAAAATGAAACAGCATACCAACTAATGGAGGAATGACTGAAAGATATTTGGTACATCCACAGTCCATAATATTTTGTAATGAATAAAAACAGTAAGTTAAATTTGTATCATTTAACTTAAAAGAGTTTTTGTAGTGTATTGCCAGATGAGAAGAGCTACCTGCAGAGGTAGGTATACAATATGAAACTTTTTATAAATATAAGAATCAACAGCAACAATGTAATTCTAAATATAATACATATAATAATCTACCCATAATGTTGATGGTTATATGTATCTGGTTATGGAGAAATGTGTACAGACAATAACACTGGGATCTTGACATTTGTTACTGGGAGGTGGAGTGAAGAAATAAAGAGTGGAGAAAGAAAAAAAAAGGAAAGAGGGATATAAACACAAATTATAGAAGGAAATTAAAGACCCAGAATAGCTAAAGCAATGCTAAGCAAGGATAACAAAGCTGGAAGCATCACAATATCTGAGTTCAAACTACACCACAGAGCTATAGTAACAAAAATGGGATGGCATTGGCATAAAAACAGACATGAAGACCAATGGAACAAAATAGAAGACACAGAGACAATTCCACATAGATATAATCATCTGATCCTTGGCAAAGTTGCCAAAAACATGTGCTGGTAAAAATATAGTCATTTTAATAAATGGTACCAGAAAGCTGGATATCCACATGTAGAAGAATAAAATTAGATCTTTGCACAAAAATCATCCCAAAGTGGATCAAAAAACCTAAGAATCAAACCAGAAAGGCTGCAACTTCTGATAAAACATAGGGTCTACACTCCAACATACTGGGATGAGCACCAAGTTTCTTAATGACTTCTAAAGCCTGATAAATAAATCTAGAATCAATAAGAGGGATTCCATCAAATTATAAAGCTTCTGTACAATAAAGGAAACAATTTGGAGCATGAAAAGAAAGCCTACAGAAGGGGAGAAAACCTTTGTCAGTTACTCTTCCCATAGGGAGTTAATCTCCATAATATATAAAGAACTCAAAAAACTTACCACCGAACACCGAAAAACCAAAAAAAAAAAAAAAAAAAACCAAAAAAAAAAAAAAAAAAAACAACCCTACTAATCAATGGGCAAATGATCTAAATAAATATTTCTCAAAAGAAGAAATACAAATGACCCAAAAATATGTGAAAAAATGTTCAACAGTTTAGTGGCCAAGGAAATACAAATAAAATCTATACTGAGATTTCATTCCACTCCAGTTAGATAGGCAATTGTCAAGAATATAAATAACAATTGTTAGTGAGAGTGTAGGGGAAAGGTATACTTTCCATATTGTTGGTGGTACTACAAATTATGATGATCCCTTTGGAAGGAAGATTTCTGTATAGGCTAGGAATGGAACCACCATGACTCTACTATCCTACTTCTTGGTATTTATCCATAAAAACTAAAATCAGCATGATACATTGACAGGTACAGGAATGTTTATAGCAGTACAATTCATAATAGCCAAGGTATGGAATCAGCCTATGTGCCATCAACAGATGAATGAATAAAGAAAATATGGTATGTGTACACAATGTAGTTCTACTCAGCCACAAAGAAGAATGAAATTATGTCATATGCTGGTAAATGGATGGAACTAGAGAATGTTGTGCTCAATGAGATAAACCCAACTCAGAATGTCAAGAGTCAAATGTTTTCTCATTTGTGGAAGCTAGAAAGAAATAAGAATAAAAAAGAAAGAAAGAAAAGAAAAAGGAGAATGGTAGGGTAGAGGAAGGAATTGAGGAAAAGGGAAATTGACCAACTTATGCTATATGCATGTATGAATACATCACAATGAATTCCACTTTTATGTGTATCTATAATGCATCAATTAAAAGATAATAAATAAATAAATAAATAAATTGAAGATCGAAAGAATAGAGGAAAGGGTTTGGGGGAGAGAGGAGAAGAGGGAAAGGAGAAATATTGGGTATAGAGAATGAGAAAACTATGTAATATAATTTATAATTGTGTCAGCCTGAATCTCCTATTACACATAGTTATAATGCTCTAATAAAACTAAAAAACCTAGTGGAGAAGGTAAAGTTTTGTTTACTCCAAAAAGGAGCAAATAATAGAAAATGTGAACTGAAATGATGATGAGTCTGTGGCTTTAAATAACAACATCAAAACAGCACATTTAATATGATCCCACTTATGAAAATATATGCTTTTACTTAGAGAAGAGCATTTAGAAAAGGACACAAAGGGGTTATCGAATTATCTATCTATGGTGGGATTTCATATGATATTTGCACTTAAATTTTTTCATGATGTGTTAAAATGATGTCATCAGAGTCAGTTTATCCCCTTGGTCTCTGAATTCTACTTTCTGTTAGTTTCATTCTCAGTGGGATATACCTCAAGGGATACTGATATGCCAAGGTAGCCCAGACTTTTATACTCTGTCACTTCAGGGAGCATGGTGTTTATAATAGTTCTGACAAAAAGTCCTAAATATACTCTTATTGGTTCAAGAATCCACTCCTGAACCAATCCCTGTTCTAGAGTTTGCTGATTGGTCAGGTTTGGGTCATGTGCCCCAATCACCTAGACTGAGAGAAGGAGGGCAGTTCCCCAAAGAAAGTCAATGAGCTCTTACTAGAAAATGGATGAATTACAGGGGGCTGTCACAGCATGTTCATTCTAGAAGGGGAGGAGAGACTTGAGCAACAACATAAATACTATGGTGAAGAAAATGATCAACTATGAAAGAAGACAGGAGGAGCTGAGAAAAAGGGACAAGAGGTAAACCTTTCTAGAGAAAGAGACAGTAAAATTTCTATTTGAATGCTTTTCTCCATAAACTGATCAGAGATTTAGTTGCAGACAACAGGTCAGCTCTCATATGATATATGATATAAAATTTACTGAAGGTCTAGGAGTGCTAGAAAACCAAGCTATGTAAAGGGAGAAACGTTCCATAATATCAAGTGCTTTTTTCAGCTAGAACCCTGCTTCTGCACTGGTAGGCTCAGCACCCATGAAACTAAGGAGTGAATATGAGAAATATGGGTACAACTACCACAGAAGAAAGATAGGCCTACATCATTTATTTTTCCAGAGGAGCTGTGTGGCTTCAAACTTGCAATATTTGCTAATTTCTAATTTTTAATTTGATGTAGATGGGAATACTTAATGAAGCAAGGCTACTTGCAGAACCACAGCTGCAAGAGAGTCTAGAAATGCCATCCCTAGTTTTGTAGTTCTACAGTGAAGAAGAAATGCTAGAAGGAATTGGAGTGGCAGTGCATGAAGCGCCCTGCATTTCCTGTCATGTTCCACCCTGCTGGTCTCTCAACACCATGCATATCTTCCTATTTCACTCAAACCCTGGAAATAAGAATAACATCAATAACACACACTCTTGCTTACTACTGCAATAAAACTTACCTCTTGAACAAACTAAAATACCTTTCCTTCACTTCCAAAAGGGAAAGCCCAGATTCTTAAAGTCATTATATTCATCTTTAAGTGATATTATATTTTCTTTAGTCTTTATCTTATCTTTGATACCTGGAAGTTTTTTTGCTGTTTTTTTTTTTTTTTTTTTGCAGTGCTGGGGATTGAGCCCAGGGCTTCACAAATGCTAGGCAAGTGCTCTACCGTTGAGCTATATCTTCAACCCCTTATAGTATTTGTAAAGGTAATAAATATAATTTTTTTCATATTTACACCATATGAAATGGGAAAAATAAAATTAGTTAATACAAATAAGTATGTATATATCAGGGCAAGGAAAAACCATGGATAGTTTCTTTAGTCTTTGCTTCTGTAGTAGTCTTGAAGTGTAGTTGTCATTTAAAGTTTTCTTCTCCATGATGCAGTTGATATTCTCCCTTGCTTCCATCAGCATCTAGCTGGTTGGGGTTCATCTGGTGGGCATTCATTTCTAGGTTTTTGAGCTTTGGTACTATTGCCAGTTTAGTATTTCTGCCATTTCTGATTTATCTTTGTTACTGGAAATTACAGCACTAGGAAACTTTTAGTTCCATTCTTCCTTTTGTAGAAATGGCCTTTCTCCTTAGCCAATACTTTTTCCTTTGAGGGATATGAAGTGGCCAGTAGGAAGTCTCACTTGGTATTCAAGGGAACAATTGTGTTTTTTGTGGAAGAAAGTATTCCTCTCTTGGGTATCAAGATGTTGAAGCCAGGAAGGTTGTTACTCATGTTAGTGAGAGGGGCCATTCACCCTCCCTTTCTGTGTTTCCTACTTCCTTGTATTCTGGTTATGATGGAAATGGCACAATAACATCGGTCTCTGGTTTGTTCAAAACTTTTCTTTCCAGTTCTGGGTTAGAACCTAGGGCCTCACAAATACTAGAGAAGCATAGGCAAGCACTCTACCACTGAACTATATCCCCAGTCTTTTTGAGCTTTTATTTTGAGGCAGGGTCTTACTAAGTTGTTCAAGCTGGCTTCAAATTTGCATGTGACATTATGCCCAGTTTCAAAACACAAATCACCAAGGACAATTTTCCAGTCTCTCAAGATGTTGAATCCTGTTGCTTTAAGGTCTTGTGGCGTGGGTCCGCTCCACGAGTTGGAGTTCTGAGAGATGAAGAAAGAGGGGGTCTTTGGAGAAGACAAAATGGGGTCTTCCAAGATGGGGGTGATGGCCCGCGGAGTCACTGTACCCAGACCCCGGAGTATAGGTAAAAAACTGCTCTGCCAGAGGAGACGCAGAAACACCGTTTATTCCAGAAAGTGCAGAAACTTATATACACTCCTGGACCAATCAGGCCCAAAGTTACAAACAAAGGGGTGCTCTCTGTCAAGCACAAGGTCCATTAGCATAGAATGGGGAAAGATGGAAGGGAGGGGTTGAAGGTATGGAGAGTGCTCCTACAGAATCCAATAGCTGATACTGAAGTTGGCCACTCCATTTTTCTGTAAGACTGATCGGGTACATGGAATGATAAGTAAACCCCAATGAATATTAGATACTGTGTTACTTCTTTTGCTATACCATGAAGAAGCCGTGTTGTGTGTGATACTCTGATCATAAGGAAGGCTTCCAGTGATCCTGTGCCTCACAGGACTAGAAGACATTAAGAACAATGAATAAAAACTATAGATAACAAGTATCTACTTAACTGTGTACAAATGTCTGTCCCTTCATGAAAAAAGGGTTCCAATATAGTCAATTGTCACTGGGCAGCATGCTGGTCCTTAGAAAGTTATGCACCATTTAGGACTTCGATATATTCAGTAATAGTGAAGCCTGGGGGTAAAAATCATGATACTCAGGACCAGCTTTGTGCTGTTGAAACCATATATCACTTCTGTCTTTGTCACCAGGATCACATTGTCCATGAACCCATTCAGCAGAGTGGACAGTGGCAACAGACATTCACAGGGACCTGATTTGTCACATGATGATTGAGAACTACCCAAAGAGGCCCTTGGCTTAGCATTCTAAGGGGAACAATACTTTTATATTCTGGACCTATTTTGACATGCCTTCCTTCATTCCAATGTCTTTTGTTACCAATCTTCTAATCTTAGTTTTCCAAATGCCTGGACCTTGCATCGTGAAACTGCCAGCTTAAAATTCTATGTACTGGAAAAGTTTCCCTGGTATTTTTTGTTCTTCCAGGCCACCCTTTAGTGGGGTTGAAATGGTACAATAATCCATTTCTTTTTGGCACGGACACCAGAGTGCTTCCTCCCCAGTCAGCTGATCATACAGAGTCCTCATAAATGCTGGGACTACAATGTGCCAGGACTATATGCTGGGAGTGGGAAGTTCCTGCCAATAACGTATGTCTTAAAGACCTCAGGATCTATACCTAGATCTGTTTGATGATGGACTGTTGCAAGGCCTCTTTGACTGTGGTTTGGTGGATCTAACATCTCCCACTTCATGAAAGACAGCTCCATCTGCATGGCTTCTTGGCTTTCAGGTGCTTTAAGGAAAGTTGTTTCTTGAAAGAACAAGATCTCATTTCTGACACGAGCATGACTTTTCTAACTACCCCTTGGGGCTGGAACTGAGATTCCTCTAATATGTCTTGCCTTAAGTCTCATATAGCACTTTGATCAACCACAAATCAAATATCTTTGGATTGATAGAATCTATGGCTACCCCTGCGCCATAATCCCAGCCCCGGTACCAATATTTGTATTAGTGCTTCAGAGAAACAGAACCAGTAAGAGGTCATATACACCCACCCACCCAACCAGACACACACACACACAGGTCCAACTAGATGAGCTGGATCCATCGGAAAGTCCTCTCTTGCTCTAAATATTCTTGTAAATGGCAGTTTTATGGGTTATTCAATGGGTTCTCCTTGTGTGTTTGGCTAATTTGAGATAGAATATATATCATATATACATATACATACTTTTAAGTATATATATGTATGTACATACACACACACACACACACACACAGAGGAAGAGCACGTGCCAGGGTCTTTATTGATTCATTCCACTAGTTGTAGTTTTGTCTGCTATAACAAAAATACTATAGAGTGAGTGTCTTAAACAACAAATATTTATTTCCATAGTTCATGACCTCATCTAAACTCAATTACTTCCCAAAGATTTCACATCCTAATGCCATCCTATTGGGAGTTGTGTTTCATAGGAATGTGTGGGCGGCACATAGGTACAGTCTGTAACATTCTACCTTTGGCCTACCAGAATTCACATCCACCTCACATACAAAATACATTTATTCTATCCCAATGGCTCCCAAAATCTTAACTCAATCCAGCACCAAGCCTGAATTTCAAAGCCCAAAGTTTCATCTGAATATGATTTAAGTCATTTATGGATAAGACTTTGAGGTACAATTTATCCTCAGGCAAAATTCCTCTGTAGCTATGAACCTATAATACACACACACACACACACACAGTGCTTTCAAAATTCAGTGGTTGGACAGTCATAGAATAGACATTCATATTCCAAAGGCAAGAAATAAGAAAGAAGGAAGAGGAGATAGGTTTTTTGTAACAAGGCAAATCCATCATATCTTAAGGAATGAGAACGATCCTCTTTGATTGATGCTCTGCCCTCTGGATAAACTAAGGCAGTGGTACCACCTATGAGATTCTTTTAGGAGAGATAACATGTTTGTGGTTCTGCTAGGGGTGGGGATTGAGCCTCCCAGGCTCAGCCCTGCCTTCAGAATGGCTCCAGGTAGCCCTGCCTCCATGGCTCCCAGTGATCACTGTGTGGCCCATGGGAATGGAGGTGAAGGCCCCACCCACAGCTCTGCTGAGCATTGGTCCTGCCCTTTGAAAGTGAGGTGGAGTGGCCCTGCTTGGCAGGTCCAGACACTTTGGTCTTGTGGTGGGACTGGCAGCCCTGATGATCTCTGAATTGCCTTCAAGGTTAGTCTTCTTTTGTCTTGAAGAATATCATGTTTGAAGTCATATAGATTAATAGTCCAGTTCTATAAGATTTAAGAAACTCAATGGCTTTCCTTCATTTCATCCAGCTTTCTCTATCCCCCTTAAGTCAAATAGATAGTTTCTGCTAGTATAATCCTATTTCTGTTCCCAGTCTCTGTTGAGATGTTGATTAGGCCCATAGTTCACACCCACACTGGTCTCCCAATCCAAAGTTCCATCAGCCACTGCCTTGGCATTCTCTTCTGAACATACTCTCTCATTTTTTCCAATATGGATAGGTTAAGAATTTTCTAAATGTTTAAGTTCCAGTTCCTTTGTGATTAACAATTCCAAATTTTATTTCTTTCTCTCCTCTTGTATTTTGCTATAAACAGGAGAAACCAAGCTGTTCCTTGAACACTTTGCTTAGAAATCTTAGCTAAATATCTAATTTCATCTCTTACAAGCCCAACCTTCCATGAAAATAGAACACAAACACAAAGACACAAATTCTGCCAAGTTCTTTGCCCACATTTCTACCAATATTGTATAGGTTACATATTCTCTAAGAAGATGGAAACAGACCTTTCTCTATAGATCTCCTCTTTGCTTTTGGGGTTCTCATCAGAATCACCTTTAAAAGCCCTTCATGACAATATCAACTTTTTCTAGCATGTACCTTGAAACTCTTTCAGTCTCTACCCATTGCCAGGTTAAAAAATGCTTTCAGATTTTGAGCACCCTGCTTCTTGGTACCAATATTTTTTTTATATTTATTATTTTTTTTAGTTGTAAGTGGACAGAATATCTTTATTTTATTTTTATGTGGTGCTGAGGATTGAACCCAGTGCCTCATGCGTGCTAGGTGAGCACGCTACCCCTGCGCCATAATCCCAGCCCCGGTACCAATATTTGTATTAGTGCTTCAGAGAAACAGAACCAGTAAGAGGTCATACACACCCACCCACCCAACCAGACACACACACACACAGAAAGAGAGAGAGAGACATAATATTTTAAATGCATGTATTACATATTCATGTATATACATGTATATGATGAGATATTTGCTTACCTTTATATTTAGTGATTATGGATTATGACTGAGAAGTACCACAGTCTTCCCTCTACAGATTGGTGACCCAGGAAAGTCAGTGGTGCAGTTTGAATGCCTATAAGCCTAAGACTAAATGGTGTAGATTCCAACCTGAGTCTGAAGATCTGAGAACCAGGAGCACCAGGGGAAAATTGAAGTCCCAGCTCAAGCAGTCAGTCAAGAGAGTCAAGCACCCAGGAGAACAAATCTTCACTTCTTCCACCTTTCTGTTCTGCTTACACTGTGGAAGAACAGGGTGATACCCATACCAGAGAGGTAAATTTGCTTTACTCAGTCTATCAGTTTGGTGCTGCTCTATTGGAAACACCTTCATAGACATGCCAAGAAATAATGTTTAACTGTATATCTGGGCATCCTGTGGCCCAGTCAAGTTGACAGCTACAATTAATTATCATAAACCTACCACTTGTCAACTTGGCATCCTATTCATTTTTCAAAAAAAATTTAAATTACTCATTTATTACTCCTATTCATTTCTTTAAATCATACTTAATCTCCAAATAAATCTAAAAATAAGGTCATAATTCCACCTAAAATTCTGCAACTGTCCTGTGTGCAACTGAAAATGCACAAATTCCTTTTCCAAAAGATGAGATAAAGTCCTTGAGTGAGGCTTGCTCTTCCTTTTTTTTTTTTTTTTTTGGCACTGGAGATTGAACTCAAGGGCACTTGACCACTGAGCCACATCCCCATCCCTATTTTGTGTTTTTATGTAGAGACAGGGTCTCACTGAGTTGCTTAGTGCCTCGCCATTGCTGAGGCTGGCTTTGAACTCGTGATTCTCCTGTCTCAGCCTCCCTAAGTGCTGGGATTACAGGCTTGAGCCACCGTGCCCGGCTTGCTTTTCCTCTTGATATCTTGTAACTTAAATACAATGATGTAAAATTTATAATATATCTTATTGGTTTTGTTTTTCTAGAGAATCCTAATGCATATGACATTGTACTTACATTGGAAAATTAACACCCAATCAAGCTCAGAATGATACACTGCAATTCTGCATGATCCATCCATCTTCTGCACAGATTAAACAGGCAAAGTAGATGGGACTGCAAAGTTGATCTTCTAAAATTTAGTGTGTGGCAGTAGTGTCTGCATTTCTATAAGGATTAGTACTATGTTTGGTTTGCTATTTTTTATGGAAGAGAACACTAGAAATTTTCCTTTGTTCCTTCTTCCAGAAATCTCATACTTCTCAAGCATTTGAAGAATATTATTCCTACTGTGAACTCAAGAACTGGGAAAATCACTAAGGTGGATTCTTGTATCCACTGAGCTCACTATTAGGTGGCTCAGACTTAAACACAACTTATCAACCACATTCCAACCTTTGGTTCACAATTGTACTATCACTCCCCAGGAGTAAGTGATAATTCAGAGTAATTCAGTTCAATGATACCACAAAGGCTTGTGTATCTTCCTTTTCACACTGTGTGTTTAAAATGGCAAGGGGCCATTTGGGGAAGACTAGAAGAAAGATTTTCAACACGTACTTGTGATCAAATTGCAGGCTCTTTCCTTGAATGAACTGTTTCTCTCTCATTCAAGGGACTCTGGTTCTATAAGCTGACTCAGGTCTCAGAATTTGGTCAGAGCTGTGATTTGTCATGTTGACACAACTTAAGCTTTGCCTTCTAGATCTGGAGATGTTTTGATGATATCCATCAAGTAGGACCATAGTGAGCTATTTTCAAGTCCCCATGATCAATTAGGCACTGCTAGAGATCCTAGGGTAAAGATTAGCCATAGGGTCAATTATTGTATTTGTGCCACTTTGCCTCTGATTCTTCTGCCACCCTATCTGCTCCATTGAAATCAGAAAGCTCATTTCAATGGTAGCATTATCATATATAGCTCACAGAATGCTGTGACTAAAGTGCTTTCCAAGGATTTTACCATTCATGTCACTAATGCATTTCTCAACATTAACCCTCTCCAGGGTGGCAGGTCAATGGAGTATAATAATTCATTTAAACATTCCTTTATCCCAATATCTTTGGAGTTTTCTTTCTACATTGTACCAAGGAATTACATAAACACCAACTTTATTTCCAATAGGCCACCACAGAGTCAAGATTTATATCAGCCACTTGGAACCACTTCTAGATGCTCAAGGGAGCTCACTGAACTGAGGATCTTGTGTAAACAGCACTAAATTCAGCCTCCTTCAAAATTATGTTACTTCCTTTCTGATCTATGATCTTCTCATATATGTTTTCCAAATTTTGTTGACCTAATTTGGTAAAATCTTGAATTTCTTTTAGTATGTCTCTTCTTTTCTGATTTTCCTCTATAAGTATGCCACAATTCATGTTGAGATCTGTCTCCAGTTTTAGACCTGGATCTTATAAGGAATACATTGAGGTAAGGGAATAATTGATATCCCTGTGGGGATAATCACATTAGGTGACATCTGTACTAGTTATTCTAAGATGCAGGGTAAGTTTTATTAAACAGGGAAAGAGGGACTACTTTTGTTCATAATAAAAGTCAGATTTGTAAGGCTGGAGGGCCTCAGAATTACTCAGATCCTTTCAAATGCCATGATTCTGATTGTCAATATCCTATTCTTTCTGAAGCAATTCTCAAACCAGTGCCTGAGTGATCAAAATATTACATATTCAATCTTTTTGATTTTTGTGCAAATCACAAGATTAAATTTGGCATCTTATTTTGGTAACCACATTCTTTTAGGTTAGTCAGAAACTCTCTGATTTTCTGACTATGCCTTGCATAGAGTGTTTTATACTGCCATTTTATATTTTTAAGCTTGCCAGTGCAGTTACAAGTAGTCAGTTGTTCTGTCTATTGCTGTGTAACAAATTGCCTCTACACTTAGTGACTTAAAACAATAACTGGTTTTTCTACAAATGTGTAGATTGACAAGATTTAGTGGTAAATGCTGGGGTTGCAATTATCTAAAGGTTAACAGTGGCTGGGATATTCAAGATAGATGACATAAAGATCTAGTTGCTGATTTGAGGTGTTGGTTTAATATACAGTTGGGATTTTTTTTTTGTCTAAAAAAACCTCAGTTCTACTCCTTATGGCCTCTTGACATGATCTCTTGGGCTTCCTCACGATATGGCAGCTGGGTACCTAAAGCCAAGAGGTCAAAGTGAACACTATTGATCTCTTAAGGCCAAGTCTCTAAAGTTCTATAGGATTGATTTTATTATGTTTCTATTCATTGAATCAGGCAAAAGGAACAGTCCAGGTTCAAGTGAAGGAGGTTATAGATGGATGTGTGACAAAGAACTTGTGACCAACTTTAATTCATCACACAACCACTGCACCTTTTTTCATTTATTGTACTTTGTAATGGTGTATAGAAACAGTCACTTAGTCCTTCAAAACCTTACAAGAGTTTCATCTCCTAAAGCTTACTGGATTTGTATTGACTTTAAAGTCAACCAGGTTCTATAATCAATCTCATATTCTCATTTTCTTCAAGATTGATTGCCTCTAATAATTTACTATGTCACTTAGGGTTCTTAATTGTAGACAATACACACTAAGTAGTTTAAGCAGAAAAGGATCTATTACAGGTCATTAAATTACTCACAAGAATTTCTAAGAGGGCCAGAGAAACAAGATTGAAGACACACAGCTGAGAGCAAAGGAACCAAGAGAAACAACCAATAACATGTGCAGTGGATACCTTCAGTAGAAACCTCTATGATGCTTTATAGCACTTGACATGCAGGGGCTGGAAAGTAAACACTAGAACCAGAATCACAGCTTTGGCAGAATTACTGAGCACTGCTGCCAATGCATTTGTGAAGAAGACTTCACAATTGTGGCCTCATGGATATCACTTCTGTTTTCCAATTGACAGCAAAGTGCCTTGATTTGAGAAGAACTACTTTAGAGTAACAAAAGCATGATAGGGTGGAATAAGAATGGGACTAAACAAGTTACCACACTCCATGAAACAGGTTAATAAGAAATTAATGTAAGAGAAAAAGAAATGCCCTGATAGCTGAAAGATCATTGATAGAAACAAAAATATCATTTAGATGTACTAATTCCTGTGGTCAATGTGAAATGAAAAGGTCTAACTAGATAGAGGTGAATGAGATAGAGGTGACTGCCAGGCAATGTTTTTCAATAATGTTGGCAATTAGAGTTTAGAATAAGAGAAGCTTTTTCAACATGGTTGCCCTCAGATAAACTCACCTCAGAGCCCTCTCTTTTCTTGAGGCCCTGTCAACTTAGCAGGGATATTTTTTTACTGTACATGTGTGTGTGGAGTACCATTAACCTGTCTGCATTTCTCTGCATGCTACTACATTGAAAACTCTAAAGTGAATGCATAGATGCCATATTAATATTGATGTCAACAATTTCCACCATCCATTCCTCATAACTGAGTCCTCACATACAAGTTCTGCTGGGGGTCCTTTTAAAAAGCGGCAATAGGAAACTGGTGAATCAAAGGAGGGAGGGAAGATGGAACATCATTCTGAGTAGAGTTTTTATTCTGTGTATTGAGAAGGATGGCAGCCCCATGGGAAATTGCTTTTGATGCAGGAATCCCTAGAGAGACAAATGTGGAAGAGTGATGGTATATTGTGTGATAGCAGATGATGAGAATGCAATTGGTCATACAGTTCTAATCTTTATACTAAAACAAGCATTGTGGTAGGACAGGAAATTGAGTTAGCCAGATTTAATCTGGTCCTTCCTAATACATCAGTTGGGACTGGTATATTTATTAAGTGCTTGCCATGAGCTTAGTCCTATAAGGAGAGAAAAGAAAGCAGAAGAC
The DNA here is from genome assembly GCA_004024805.1 of Geosciurus inauris. NCBI lineage: Eukaryota > Metazoa > Chordata > Mammalia > Rodentia > Sciuridae > Geosciurus > Geosciurus inauris. The sequence goes on along the minus strand of PVHX01000775.1, from coordinate 227,020 downwards.
ATAGGCCTGCCATTAACAACCACTGTTAACCATTCTTCATCACCTCTGTTCAGTGATGCCAAGCACTGGTAGAACTGCTTTACATACATCACTCCATTAAATTCATAAAATAACCTTGTGAAGGATATACCTTGTTATTTCCATTTTATTTTAACAAACCCTTAACCCCCAGCATCAAGGTAGTACAAGCTAGAGTTGGAGCTGGGCAACACTTCATTTTACTTTCTCCAATTGCTGATGTCAGTGGGGTTCACTGGAGAGCTAGACCTCCTCATCCACCTACAGCAAGGCTGAACAAGGTGTGGGAAGCAGGGCTAGTCAGCACTCTAGTTTCTACCCTCCTCTTTTAAATCTCTACCCACAACTGGCATTAACTAGATGAACAAGGTGGCAGAAGGTGGAGCTAGATGACATGTCATTCTCCATCTCTCCTTAGTAGGGACCAGCAGGTAGCTGAGCTTTTATCCTTTCTTTGTAGCATCAATGTGACTTGTGAGCCCTTGGTCTCTACTCTCTTCCTTGCATTACTGAGGCCTCACAGGGATCTGAGCTTGCACCTCAACTTAAAGACAATAAGTTGGTCTGAGTTGGAACTTTACTTTTGACAGGAATATATTAGTGAACTGAAAAGAAAATGTGACTTGTATTCCATCCATCTGCAATGTAGTGGTATAAGTCATTGCTGGGGTGGTGTCAGAGATACCCAGACTAAACCTATTCACGTGGTCCTTGTGCTACACTACAGCAAGAGAGCTTCCTGCTTAAAAAAAAAAAAAAAAAAAAAAAAAAAAAAAAAAAAAAAAAAAAAAAAAAAAAAAAAAAAAAAAAAAAAAAAAAAAAAAAAAAAAAAAAAAAAAAAAAAAAAAAAAAAAAAAAAAAAAAAAAAAAAAAAAAAAAAAAAAAAAAAAAAAAAAAAAAAAAAAAAAAAAAAAA
>PVHX01000775.1:0-225987 GCA_004024805.1 Geosciurus inauris | reverse complement strand
AATATATGAAATGTCCAAAATACAAAACAAAACAAGTCACTTATCACCAAGTAAGATAAACTTGAATGAGAAAAGACCATCAATAGCCCAGGATGAATCAGAACATTAGAATCATCTAACAAGGATTTTTGAATAGCCATCTTAAAAATGCTTCAACAGGTAATTATAAATTCTCTTGAGACAAATGAGAAGGTAGAAAATCTCATGAAAAAATCAGATGTTATAAGAAAAGAATAAAATGGAAATTATAGAATGAAAAAATATGATAAACTCACTAAATGAATTCAGTAGTAGAGCAGAGATGTCATAGAATAGAATCAGTAAACTTTGGTCAAAATCAAGAGAATTTACCTAATCTGAACAACAGATAAAATAGACTGAAAGAAAAAATGAACAGAGTCTTTAGGGACTTGTTATGGTTTGAATGTGAGGTGTTCCCCAAAAGCTCACATGTGAGACACTGCAAGAAGGTAGAAGAGAAATGATTGGGTTATGAGAGCCTTAACCCAATCAGTGAATTAATCCCATGGATTAACTGAGTGGTAACTGAAGGTGGGTAGGGTGTGGCTTGAGAAGGTGGGCCATTGGGGATATAGCTTTGGGGTATACATTTTGTATCTGGTGAGTGAAGTCTTTCTCTCTGCTTCTGATCATCATGTGAGCAATTACTGTCTGCCACATTTTTCTGCCATTCTGTTCAGCTTTACCTTGAGCTCAGAGGAATGGAGCCAGCTGTCTGGATTGAGATCTCTGAAACTGTGAGCCTCAAAATAAACTTTTCCTCTCCTAAAATTGTTCTTGTCAGGTCTTTTAGTTACAAAAGTGATAAAGCTAACTAAAACAGGAACTGTGGGACAATAAAAAAAGAAATAACATTTGTATCATTGGAATATCTGAAGGAAACATTAATACTGAAGTTATTCAAAGAAACAATTTGAACAATTGAAACAATTGTTTCAAATTGTTTGAAACAAGAAAACTTTCTAAATATTGCAAAGATCATATACCTACATAGTCAAGAAGCTGAGCTAATACCAAATAAGATACATACAAAAAAGTTCATACCAAGGAATATCATAATGAAAATTCCTAAAAGTAAATACAAAGAAAAAAATCATGAAAACAGCCGTAGGGAAGCATAGTATTGCTTAGAGGGAAAAACCAATTTGAGTAGCCGTGGTTTCTCATTTGAAATCATGGTGTCCAGAATGAAGTGATATAACATTTTTCAAACATGGAAATAAAATAACTGTCAGCTATGAATTCTATATGCAGCAAACCACATGGATTGAGAGGGAGAAAGGGAAGTTATGCACAGAAAATGCCGTTCACAGAAGGGAGTACAGAAACTTGGAGACTGAAACAACACATGTCATCTCAGAATATGAGGGGTAAAGCTATTTTCCACATCAACTAAAATATTTTTGCTTCTTTTACTTTTGTGATTATGACTGTTTCTATATTTTTTTAAGAAGGAAATTTGGATGTCTTCCATCACTGACAAATCTCAAAACACTTACCAGTATGTGTTTCTCTTCCCAGTGTGTTAAATTACCTCCTTTGCTACTATTAGGGGATCATTTCTGACCCAGGATGACTAAGCAGGAATTAGAAATGAATGTGTCTTTTGAGGGCACCATGTAAGGCATTTGGAGGAAGAAATTCTTGAACTGTCCTTGTTTAGCCATCAGGGATTGATTGCCCTAATGAACCCAGCTTCTCTGGAAAAGAAATTGGACAGTTGGGTTAGATGTGCATCAAGGTGACTCTGGATTCTAACTGAAGTTAGAACTCTACCACTTAATGGGAGTAGGTATTTGGTTATTGAAGATACACAGAAAAGTTGTTTCGTTTTTTTAATCCCCACAATTTAAGAAAATTAACAGTTGGGACCTAATGGGAGGAAGTCAGGGTCTTAGGAAACAAAGGTGATGGAGGGTCAAAGCATTAACAGGAAGGAAGACTGCCATTTGAGCATAGATCAAAGGTTCTATTAGTGCCTGAATTCTGTTCCTGGAAGGTCATAAGCAACTTTAACTATTCCAATCTTTATTGAGTGATCTTTGTCTCATTTAATATTCCTCATATTTCTTAAACACATGAACCATGTATGATTATACACATTCCACTGAGGAGTAAATCATTACAGATTTTACATGCTACAGCTAACTGGCATAGAAAACTTGAAGCTACTGTCACATTCTCCCCACTTACCTTAGACCTTTGCTAGAGATTTAATCTTCATGTGGCTTAATCTCCTCCTTCACCTTGGTCCCTGTCCAGCAGAGGGACTCCAAATAGACTTTGCCACTCAGTGGTGAGGAGGTAGTTCTGTCATGACTAAATGGATCTTGCAAAGAATCATTGAAAAGAGATCCTTTTCACTTGGGAAACCACAGCTTGAAGGCTCAAAGCTGTGAAAGATAAATTAACCTTCCCTCGGACTTCATCCAACCTGCCAAGCAAACTGGAAGTAATTATTTTATGTGGGATGCTTATTGCCATTACTGTGGCAGGGACTTGAATTCGCCATTTAGCAGACCCATCTGTTCCTTCCTTGGCAGGCACTCTGATCACATCTCACCTGGGGCCCTGGCATTCTCTGGCCTGGATTGCAGGGCATGTCCAAGGCTAAGATGTGGGGGAGAGGGAAAGTGAGAGGACCTGGCTTCCACTCCCAGTATAGCTGGGAAGATGGGAATAGGTAGGTAATGATGCATATCCTTAAGAGACATGCTAGCATTAAAAGAGATAATTTGATAGTATATATTTCAAAAATTAACAATAATATACCATAGTAAAGTGCAGGTTCTGGTTCTATTGTTATCTCTGTGATCTTGCAAGTTATATAACCACTGTGTGCCTAAATTCTATCAGTTAAAAAGTAGGCATAATATCATTGATCTTACTGAGCATTGAATGAAAATGGTTTAAAGTGCTTAGTATGTAAGTATCCTGTAAAGGTTGGCTAATATGACAAATAGTTCTGAGAAGAGAGAACTGCAGGGATGGTCAAGGAAGGCTCTCTTTAGATTGGAGAGGCTGCTTGGTCTTTTCTACTCCACTCTTACCCCATTGTGCAAGAGTGTCTGCCCCATTCATTACAGTTGATTGTTGTAAGCTGGGTCATCGGATCACAGGGAAGCCAAGCAGAGTTCTTCTCAGAGAAATGTAGCACTGAGGAAGTCAGCCTATTATCCCCTGGTGGTTCTGATTGTAACAATTAAAACTTGGGGAGGATGATAGCTGAGTTTCTCTGCATGTGGTCCAGAAAAGGCAAGATGGAGAAAGCTTAGAAGTCCAGATACAGTTGTTAGTTCCTCCCTTGGTAAACAACGAGGCATTACTGGGAGTTTCGGAGCAGAGGCATGAAAGATGAATATCAGAGGTTTGGAGAGGATTTGCTGTCCTCCTTCAGCCCCAAGGACTCTATTTCCTAGAAAATACCTGCTTTTTAATAATGCTGTAAGTCAGCACTGACTGTAAATGCTGCCTAAAGTTTGTAATTGGGGTTTAGCAACATTAGTTGTCTCTAGCTTCTAGCATGTTGACAGTGCTTTTTCTTTATAGGGAAGTTTCTGTAGTCTAGGCTATGACTTAACTACCTTTCTGCTGGCTCCAATTCAGTTTTTCAGACTAGACAATTACCTCTCATTTACTCATGGGCAACAGTTGCCAATGATTTCTCTTTAGATCAGGAGCCATTTGGTGTCAGGTACCACATCGCAGCAAGAAGTGATGAACACATAGGAACCATCACTTAAGTTCTTACTGAGATGGTTCGGTGGTTATGATGGGGAAACACACTGAAAAACACCCTTATATCTTCATAAGCATCAAACCACTTGTGACAAATGGCATGTCACTGTATTTCTGGAACTCCAATTTATGACAGAGACCCTCAAGAGAAGGAAACAGTTACACTGTTCTGGATTTCATGTGCTTAGTAGCCTGGATGCTGGAGTTAGTCTTGGTTTTGACACTGTTTTCTATCTACCTCCCAATGATGTTGGGAGGATTAGATCACAAAGGGTATCAGTAAAGAGCCAGGGTAAATCATAGGAATTAATATCGTTTAAGTGATAAGTCTTTAGGATTTATTGATTTTATCTTTTTTGCTAAATTACAAATGTCATTTTTAATTATTTTAATTTTCATTTTTGTTCTTTTTAGTTATATATGACAGTAAAGTATAATTTGACTTATTTATACAAACATGGAGTACATCTTCTAATTAGGATCCCAGTCTTGTGGCTATATGTGATGTAGAGATTCACTGTGCTATATTCATATATATACATAGGAAAGTTATGTCAGAATCATTTCTCTATCTTTCCTATTCCTCCTCCCTTCCCTTCATTCCTCTTTGCATAATTTATGAATTTCTGTTCTTCCCCTACCCCCACCCTTGTTCTGCGTTAGCATCCACCTATCAGAGAGAACATTCAGTCTTTGGTTTTGGGGAATTGGCTTATTTTTCTTAGCATAATAGTCTCCAGATCCATCCATTTTCTGGCAAATGTCATAAAGTCATTCTTTTTTTATGGCTGAGTTATATTTCATTGTGTATATATATCATATTTTCTTTGTCCATTAATCTGCTGGAGGACACCTAGGTTGGTTCCATAGTTCAGCTATTGTGAATAACTATAAACATTGATGTGGTTGTATCACTGTAGTAGGCTGTTTCTAAGTCCTTTGGGGATATACCAAGGAGTGAGATAACTGGATTAAATGGTGGTTCCATTCCAAGTTTTCTGAGGAATCTCCATACTGCTTTCAAGAGTGGTTGCACCAATTTTCAGTCCCACCAGCAACATGTGAGTGTACCTTTCTCTCCACATCCTTGCTAACATTTATGGTTATTTATATTCTTGATTGTTGTAATTCTGACTGGAGTGAGAAGAAACCTCAATATAGTTTTAACTTGGATTTCTCTGATTGCTAGAGATGTTGAACATTTTGTCATATATTTGTTGGCTGATCATATTTCTTCTTCTGTGAAGTCCCTGTTCAGTTCTTTTGTCTATTTATTGATTGGGTTATTTGGGTTTTTGGTGTTAAGTTTTTTGAGTTCTTTGTATATCCTGGAGATTAACACTCTATCTGAGGTGCAAGTAGCAAGGATTTTCATCCATTCTGTAGCCTGTGTATTCATGTTCTTGATTGTGTCCTTTGCTGTGAAGAAACTATGTAGTTTGATACTATCCTGTTTGTTGATTCTTGATTTTCTTTTTTGGACTTTAGGAGTGTTGTTGAGGAAGTTGGTTCTAAGCTGACATGATTAAGTGGTGGGCCTATATTTTCTAGTAGGTGCAGGATTTCTGGTCTAACGTCTAGGTTTTTGATGCACTTTGAGTTGAATTTTGTGTAGAGTGAGAGATAGGAGTTCAATTTGATTCTGCTACATTATGGATTTCCAGTTTTTCCAACACCATTTCTTGAAGAGGCTATATTTTCTCCAGTGTATGTTTATGGAGCCTTTGTCCAGTATGAGATAACTATATTTATGTAGGTTTGTCTCTGGGTCTTCAGTTTTGTTCCATTGGTCTTCATGTCTATTTTCGTGGCAATACCATGCCACTTTTGTTACCATGGCTCTGTAGTATAATTTAAAGTCTGATATTGTGATGCCTCCTGCTTTATTTTTCTCACTAAGAATTACTTTGGCTATTCTGGACCTCTTATTTTTTGAAATGAATTTCATGACTGCTTTTTCTATTTCTATGAAGAATGTCATTGGAATTTCAATTGGAGCAGCATTACATCTGTATAGCTATGACCATTTTAATAATATTAATTCTGCCTATCCAAGAACATGGGAGATCTTTCCATCTTCTAAGGGCTTCTTCAATTTCTTTCTTAGGTATTCTGTAGTTTTCATTGTAAGGTCTTCCACTTTTTTGTTAGATTGATTCCCAAATATTTTATTTTCTTTGAGGCTATTGTGAATGGAATAATTTTCCTAATTTCTCTTTCAGGAGATTCATCAGATATATAGGAATGCAATTGATTTATGGGTGTTAATTTTATATCCTGCTACTTTGCTGAATTCATTTATGAGTTCTAGAGGTTTCTGGTGGAGTTTTTGGGGTCTTCTAAATATAGAATCATGTCATCATCAAATAGGGGATGAGTTCATCTTCTATTTGAGTTCATCTTCTCCTATTTGTATTCCTTTAATTTCTTTCATCTGTCTGATTGCTGTGTCTAGAGTTTCCAGGACTACATTGAATGGAAGTGGTGAAAAAGGGCATCTATGTCTTATTCCAGTTTTCAGAGGAAATGCTTTCAATTTTTCCCCATTTAAAATTATGTTGGTAGCTGGGCATGGTGGTGCAAGCCTGTAATCCCAGCACTTAGGGAGGCTGAGACAGGAGAATCACAAGTTCATAGCCACCCTCAGCAACAGTGAGGCACTAAGCAACTCAGTGAGACCCTGTCTCTACATAAAACACAAAAATAGGGCTGGGGATGTGGCTCTGTGGTCAAGTATTCCTAAGTTCAATCTCCAGTAACAAAAAAAAATTATGCTGGCCTTGGGTTTAGCATATATATCATTTACAATGTTGAAGTATGTTTCTAATCTCCCTAGTTTTTCTAGAGTTTTGAACATGAATGGATACTGTATTTTGTCAAATGATTTTTCTCCATCTATTGAGATAATCATGTGTTTCTTGTCTTTAATTCTATTGATGTGGTGAATTATGTTTATTGATTTTCATATGTTGAACCAACCTTGCATTCCTGGGATGAACTCCAATTGATCTTGGTGCATGATAATGTTTAATGCATTTTTTATGAGATTAGCTAGTATTTTATTAAGGATTTTTGCATCTATGTTCATCAGGAATTCTGGTTGGAAGTTTTTTTCCCTTGAGATGTCTTTGTCTGGTTTTGGTATCACAGTGATACTAGCTCCCTAGAATGAGTTTGGATTCCCTCCTTTTCTATTTCATATAATTGTTTGAGGAGGATTGGTGTTAGCTCTTCTTTGAAGGTCTGGTAGAACTCAGCTGAGAATCTGTCTGGTCCTGAGCTTTTCTTTATTGGTATATTTTTGATTGCAATGTTTAATTCCATTGCTTGAAATTGATCTGTTTAAATTTTCTATTTCCTCTTCATTCAATTTGAGTAGGTCACTTTTCTCTAGAAATTTGTCAATGTCTTTAAGATTTTCTATTTTATTGGAGTATAAATTTTCAAAATAGTATCTGGTTATCCTCTGTATTTCAGTGGTGTCCATAGTCTTCTTTTTCATCAGGAATTTTAGAAATTTGAGTTTTTCCCTCTTTCTCTTGATTAGCACAGCTAAGCGTTTATCAATTTTATAAATTTCTTTCAAAGAATTGACTTTTTGTTTTGTTCATTTTTTGGATTTTTTTTGTTTTGATTTTATTTTTGATTTTAATTATTTCCTGTCTTCTGCTACTTTTATTGTTGATTTGTTCTTTTTCTGGGCCTTGAGATATAATGTTAGGTTATTTATTTGTTGACTTTCTATTATTTTAATGAACGAGCACAGTGCTATGATCTTTCCTCTTAGAACCGCCTTCATAGTATCCTAGAGACACTATGTTGTGTTGATATTCTCATTTATCTCTATGTATTTTTATATCATTTCTGATTTATTCTGCTATCTATTGATCATTCAGTAGCATATCATTTAGTTTCCATGTGTTACAGTAGCTTCTATTTTTTATTATATTTGTGATTTCTGTTTTCATTCCATTATGATCTGATAGAATACAAGGTATTATCTCTATTTTTTGTATTTGCTAAGCATTGCATTGTGACCTAAGATATGGTATATTTTAGAATGATCCATGTGCTGCTGAAAAGAAAGTTTGTTCATTCATTGATGCATGAAATATTCTATATATCTGTTAAATATAAATTATTAATTGAATTTTTAAATTATATAGCTTCTTTTTTCTTGAGAATCTATCCAGTGATGAGAGAGGCATGTTAAATTACCCAGTATTATTATGTTGTGGTCTATTTGGCTCTTGAAATTGAGAAGGGTTTATTTGTTGTATGTAGGTGCTCCATTGTTTGGGGCATAAATACTTATGATTATTATATCTTATTGATGTATAATTCCCTTAAGCAGTATGAAATAAACTTCTTGGTTCTTTTTGATTAACTTTGGTTTGAAATCCACTATATCTGGCATGAGGATAGAAACCCCTGCTTGTTTATAAGATCTTTGTGAATGATATGATTTTTCCCACCATTTTACCATTAGTTTGTAGATGTCTTTGCCTATGAGGTGAGTCTCTTGAAGACAGCATATTGTTGGGTCTTATTTTTTAATTCAATCTGCCAGTCTTGGGCTTTTGATTGATAAATTTGGCCATTTACATTCAATGTTATTATTAAGAAATTATTTTTATTCTCTGTTCTTTTGGTTCATTTTGGGTTTTTAATTTGAATTAGTTTCTCTTTTGGTTAGCTATTCTTCTAATGTACTTCCTCCCTTTGCTGGTTTTCAAATTTAATTTTTTATTTCTTATTCATGAAATATTTCATTGATATATTTTGTACTGCAAGCTTTCCAGTTGTAAATTCTTTTAACTTTTGTCTATCATGGAAAGTTTTATTACATCTTCAAGTCTGAAGCTTAATTTTGCCAGATATAGTATTTTTGGTTGTCATCATTTTCTTTTAGGACTTGGTATATATTATTCCAAGACCTCCTAGCTTTTAAAGATGAGAAATCAGCTGATATACAAATTGGTTTCCCTCTAAGTGTTACCTGTTGTTTTTCTCTAACAGCCTTTAAAATTTTATCCTCATTCTGTATGTTGGGCATTTTCATAACGACGTGCCTTGGTGGAGGTCTGTTGTAATTTTGTATATTTGGGGTCCTGTAAGCCTCCTGTATTTGATTTTACATTTCATTTGTAAAGTTTGGGAAATTTTCTGATATTATTCATTGAAAAGTTGTGCATTCCTTTGGTTTGAATCTCCAAGCCTTCATCTATCCAAATAAATTTTAAATTTGGTCATTTTGTGTTATCTCATATTCATGAATGTTCTGTTCATTTTCTCTTAACATCTTTTCTCCATGGTCAACTTAGTCCAGATTATATATTTTGTCTTGATTGCTTGAAACCCTATCTTCCAAGTGGTCTAGTCTGCTGGTAATGCTTTCCATTGAGTTTTTAATTTGGTTTATTGATTGCTTCATTTTGAGAATTTCTGGTTGATTCTTCTTCACGATTTCTATCTTCTTATTGAAGTGATATTTCACTGCTTGGATTTTCTCTCTGATTTTATACCTTATATTATCTTTTACCTCACAGATCCATTTAACTATAAATTTTCTAAATTTCTTCTCTGATATTTCCTCCATTGTCATATAATTGGATTCTGTTAATGAGGTATTTTGATTTGTTTGAGATGGTTTGTTCCCTTGTTTTTTCATGTTGTTCATATGTCTATACATTTACCAGTAAGAATCTTAGGTGGCCATACTTCTACCCTACGAATGCACAGTGTTCTTGAAGATTTCCAGCACCTCACATTTTAGGGTGAAACAATAACAACCACCAATGCAATTAATATTCAGCATTAAACCAAATACTTAGTTCCTATTTTTATTTTTAATGTTAATTAGCACTATAAACAGACATAGTATGGTAAACAATTCCCAACAGTGAAATAGTATGTTTGCAAAAGGTTTTGCTATTTCAAAAAGGTGAAAAGGGAGAATGCAGAGGAGATGTAGGATATAATAATTGAGAGGGAGGATGAGAGAGAGATTAGTAGTAAAGAGTTAAAGGAAGAGTGAAAGAGAGAACAATAGAATTTGGATGTTAGGGCAAGAAAAGAGAGGAAGACGATCAAGGAAAATAAACAGGAGAAAAACAATATAAAATTAAAAAAATATAAAACAAAACCAAAGTATACTAATCAAAACCCTACTCCTCAAAAGACAGAGTCAAGAAAATAACTACTTTCAAGAAATACTTGAAATAAGAAGAGTGAGACAAATATGTGTATGTTCAAATGTCTATAGACCATTCAGCATATAAAAGTTAAAAAAAAAGTTCTTGATGGAAGATTAAGGGATTGTTTCCATTGTGATGGTTGAAAAATTGTCTATTATATTATATGTTGGTTGTCAGTTTCCAGTTGTCTTTGTTCTCATTTTTTTTCTTGAGGTATGTATTACATTCAAGAGTAGTAGTGTGTGTGTGGGGGGGTTCAGTTCCTTCTTTTTGTGGAGCTTGTCATTGTCTGCTTTTAGCTTCCCTTGTTGGCTGTAAGAGGTGGGGTGAGTTAGAAGGTGTTGTCTGCTCCACTCAGAGTGAGAGGTCACTGTAGAGTTCTGTGAAAGGGGCTCCCAGAGGCTGAGCCTCTAGAGGTGGGGTTTCTGTCTAGCTAGACCCCAGTGCTTTTTGGAATGATGTTTGGTGAAGCTTTTAAATTAGCACACCTCCAGAGCCTGGCTGCTTCCAGTCTGCACCTGTATCATTTGAATCTCCCTGGGTTCTGCTGAAGATGTGGTGTAAAATCCAAACTCAAAATGGAGTCACTCTGGCTCAGGCCTGCATGTATCTGCTAACCTGCTCTTTGTGCTTCTGTGATTAATGCTTTGCTATGCTTGCTTCTCACAGTTGGGGTGGGGGGCAAAACCACAGGCTGCCAGACCCCCTGGCCAGTTACCTAAAGTTCCAGGAACTGAAAGGGGACATAGAAGGCACTGTTACGGTTGAACTGTAAATAACTATAGATTGAACATTGATCAAATCCTGTTGTTCTGAGTCATGTAGCTAGCCCACCCTATAATAACCTCTGAAACCCTCACTTCGGGGTCACTCTCTAAAGGAAAGGAGAGCTGACCCCAATTGATTGGCCTGTGTGCCTATTTCCTCAATAAATTCTACTGCTTCTGCAGAGTTGTCTGGGCTGCACTTCTTGGAGAGAGGTGCGGGTTGGATGCAACAGTGGGGGAGCCAGTCCTCCACCCTACTGTACCTGCTGTGGCTCCTGTATCTCAGCCTCCTGGGCTTAATCTAAAAACATATATTGCAATAGGTGGGGGGAGGGAGGAGTGGAGGTTCACTGGATTGGATGAGGGAATGGGGGGAAGGAAGAGGGATTGGAATGGGAAAGACAGAATGAATTAGACAAAACTTTTCATGTTCCTATATGAATAAACAACCAGTGGAACTCCACATCATGCAAAACCACAAGAATGGGAAGTTATATTCCATGTGTGTATGATATGTCAAAGTACATTCTACTGTCATATATAACTAAAAAGAAGAAGAACAACAAAAAAAAAAACCCAACCAAATAAAAGCACATATTCACAACCCCCAACCCCCCACCCAATCAAGTCCCAAGTCATCCCTAGCTGGTCCTGCCAACTGTGAGATTCAAAGAGTGAGAGACACCCAAGGTCTCTTAGGTCTGAGTGTCTGGAATTCACCTGGGTATAACATTTTCCACGCCTGAATTTCGCCTGGTTTTCTAATCACACTCTAGGGCACGTGACAGGCCTCTGCCGGGTCAGGTTTTTGGACCCAACTGGAATTATACAGGTCAGGTGGCCTGGGTTTGGACCCACAGCCTCCAGCCACCATAGCACAGAGGACAAAAGATGGCAGCTGCGTTTGCTCTCCACACATCACTGGGAGGCACACAGCATCCCTCTCACATAAAAGCAAAGTACAGTTTGTCCACTGGATCAGCTCAATGATGTCCCCAAACACCATCCTCTCTACTTCAACACAGCCTTGGTGCCACCCGAAATGCAGACTTTCTTAGTCTGTCTCTCCAATCTGCTTGTGGTGGATCTACCGTCAGCTGCCAGTGCTGGAGGTAGATTTTTTCTTTTATTTATTTATTTATTTATTTATTTATTTATTTGGTACTGGGGATTGAACTAAGGGGCACTCGAACACTGAGCCACATCCCCAGCCCTATTTTGTGTTTTATGTAGAGACAGGGTCTCACTGAGTTGCTTAGCGCCTCACCATTGCTGAGGCTGGCTTTGAACTCGCGATTCTCCTGTCTCAGCTTTCTTTTATTTTTTAAAATTTTATTCTATCTAACTGTCTGTGTCCCTAGGCTGTTCTGAGAATCCAGTATTAAATCTCAGTAGAATTTCTTTTCTTTTCTTTTTTATTCTTTAATTGACCTCAAAGTGAAGCTGTTTGTTCTCTTTCCTGGTCCTGCACCATGGAGCAGTTTGGAAAGTAAGCTTCTTTACTCCGCTGTCTTGATCAAGTTCACAAATCTTCTTAAGAAGAGATGACAACATATTAGTATCGTCTGAAGTCCTGGCTTATTTATCCTGAGCCATTTATTTCTTCTCTCTGTTTCTCTGTGCACAGTGTGATGAGTTGTGTCACATGCATAATTTCTCATAAGCACTATCACAATCAAAACTCTATGTCCCCCAAACCTCATGGGAAGTTCTTTTGCAGTCAAGTCCTCCATCCCCTCATCTGATCTCCATCCCTATGCTTTTACTTTTTCAGAATGTAGTATAAATGGAAACACATAAATGCAATGTTCTGAGACTTTTCATTCAGCATTCATGTTTTTGAGACTCACCCATTTTGCTGTATTTATCAATAAAGCATTCCTTATTTATGGTTGAGTAGTATGCCAATGTATGGGTGTATCAAAGTTTATCTATCTGGCCATTGAAGGATATTTTTGCTGTTTGCAGCTAGTGGACACATGTTTTCATTTTGCAGGAGGTGAGTATTTGGAGTGGAATGACTGGATTATTTAAGTGTCTGTTTAATGTTTTAAGGAACTGTCAAAATGTTTTCCAGAGTGACTATACTATGTTGCATCTCTACCAGTAACATATGAGAGCTCTAGTTGATCATATCCTCACTAGCCCTTGGTATTTCAGTTATATTTCAGTTTTAGTCATTCTAATAGATGTGTAGTGGCATCTCATCATGGTTTGAACTTGCATTTCCTTGATGGGTAAAGACATGGAACATCTTTTTGCATGCTTGTTTTTCATCTCTGTATTCTTAGTGAAGGGTCTGTTTATATAGTTGGACCATTTATTTAAAAATTAAGAAAGCATCACATGCCATAGAATTCACCCTTTTAAGGTATACAATTTAGTGTTTCTTAGTATTTTCATAAAGTTGTGCAGTCATCACCTCTAATTTCAGAACATGTCCATCACCCAAAACGAAACTTCAAATCATTACCTCCTACTCTTCCCTGTATCCATTGAGAACTATTAACTTAATTTTTGTGTCTGTTTGCCTCATCGTAACCCTTCATATAAATGGAATCATACAATATGTGGTCTTTTGTGGCTGACTTCTTTAATTTATCTTTAAACTTTCAAGGCTTATCATAGTTGTAGCATGAATCAGTATTTAATTTCTTTATTCAAATGGATAATGCTCCATTGTCTGATTGAAACCTATTTTCTTATTCATTCGTCAGCTTATGGACATTTAGGCTGTTTCCATTTTTTGGCTATTATGAATTATGTTGCTATGAACACTCATGTACAAGTGTTTGTGTTGATGTATCTTTTAAACCATCTTGGATGGAATTCTCCAGAAGCTGAATTGCTAGATTATATAAAAACTTTATGCTGGAATTTTTGAGGAAGTGGCAAACTGTTTCTCATAGTGGCTGTACCATTTTACATTTCCAGCAAGTATATATAGAGGTTCCAATTTCTTCACATTGGAGCCCATTTTTAAATTGGGTTATCTGTCTTTTTATTGTTGAGTTGTAAGTGTTCTCTATGTATTTTGAATGCTAATCCTTTATCAGCTATAGGATTTGGAAAAATTTCTCCCTGTTTTGTGGGTTGTCTTTTCACTTTCTTGATGGTGTCCTTTGAAGCTCTAAGTTTTATATTTTGACAAGGTCCAGTTTATATATTTTTCTTTTGTTGCTGATGCTTTGGTGTCATGTCTAAGAAATAATTGCCTAATCCAAAGTCTTATAGATTTATGCCTGTATTTTCTTCTAAGTGTTTTTTAGTTTTTTGCCCTCACATTTATGTCTATGGTACATTCTGAGTTAATTTTCGTATTTGGTATGAAGAATGGATTCAACTTTGTTGTTTTTGCACCTGATTAGCCAGTTGTCCCAGTATCATTTGTTGCAAAGATGGTTCTTTCCCTATTGAGCTGTCTTGACACCCTTGTCAAAAATCATTGCCCACCAATTTATGGGTTTACTTCTGAACTCTCAAGTCTGTGCCTTTGGTCTGTAGTCTATCCTTATGCCACTACTACAATGTAGCTTTGTAATGAGTTTTGAAATTGAGAAGGGTGAGTCTTCTTTGCCATTCCTTTTCAATGTTGTTTTGACTCTTTAAGTTTCTTGTATTTCCATATTAATTGTAGGATTAGCTTGTTAAATTCTGCAAAGGAGCCATCTAAAATTTTGATAGGAATTGTACTGAATGTATAGATCAGTTTAGGAAGTGTTGACATCTTAACCACGTTAAGTCTTCTAATCATGATCACAGGATGACTTTCCATTTATTTAGGTCTTCATTTTCTTTCAATGATATTTTATAATTTTCAGTGTATAAGCTTTGAACTTATTTTGTTAATTTTAGTCTTAGTAGAAGCATCCCCCAAAGCTCCTGTGTTAATGCAGAAATATTTGGGCCTGACATGATCAGATTATGAGACGTAATCTGATCAATCCATCCTAGAAAGAATGGACCAACTGGGTGGTAATTGTTGGCAGAGGGGGTCTGGCTGGAGGAGGTGGGTCACTGGGGAATGGCCCTGGAAGGGTTTATGTTCCCTACTCTTCAACTTCCCAGCCACTATGAACAGAGCAGTTTTCCTTCACCACACCATTCTGGCCACAATGTTTTACCTCACCTTGGGCCCAAAGCAATGGAGTTGGCTGATCATGGATTAAATCTCTGAAACTTCAAGCTAAAATAGATTTTCCCTCCTGTAAGTTCTTGTCAGGTATTTTGGTTACCATGACAAAAAGCTGACTAACACAAATGTTAAATAAAAATGATAATAGACATCCCTACCTTGTCCCTGATCTTAGAAAATAGCTTTCATTTTTTTTAATATAAAGTATGCTAACTATAAGTTTTTATGTTTTTAATAAATGTCCTTTATCATGTCAGAAAAGTTTCCTTTCATTTCTAGTTTTATGAGCATTTTAATATGAAAGGGTAGAAAATTTGGTAAGCAAAATGATATAGCTTTCTTACAAAAATTTAGCTAATGCTTTCTTCATGAAACCCTCTCCTATAATTTTTTTGTTTTTAAATTTAAAAAGCTGATTCTGTCAGGTCATGTCAATTTAACAATTGCTTAGTGGAAAAACTGACTATTTGTTCTTCTCCTCCATTTCTATGATATCACTCAATGGTGTCTTTTGCAGAGAAAAGATTTTTAATTTTGAAGAAATTCAATATGTCAATATTTTCTTTTATAGATCATGATTTTTGGTATCATGTCTAAGAGCATTTTACCAAAGCTCAGCTATAAATGTTTTCTTCTAAAAATTTTGTTGTTACATATTTTACATCTGTATCTAGATCCATGTTTAATTTTTCAATAATGTATAAGGTAGGTTGATATTTATTTATTTACTTAGTTGTTCCAAGACTATTGAAAATCCTATACTTTGTCCATGAAACTGCCTTTCCACTTCTGTTTAAAATTAGTTGGCTATACTTATGTGGGTTTACTTAAACACTCTGTATTACTTACTATTTACCTATATGTATATACCTTTATCAATACCACAATGTGTTGCTTAATGTAGTTTTATAATCGTATTAAAATTGGATAGTGAGTCCTCTTACATTACTTATTTTTTTAATTTGATTATTTTAATTGTTTTACCTTTTCACATACATTTTTTTTTTAACCAGCTTATATATATCTTCCAAAAAATCCTAACAAGAGTTTGATTGGAATGGCATTAGATCTATAAATGAGTTTGGCAATAATTCATAGCTTAATAATATTGAATGCCCCCATGCACTGACTGTTTACATTTACTTAGAACTTCTTTAATTTGCTTACAAAAATTTTGTATTTCTCAGCATACAAAATCTCTACATGCTTTGTTAGGTACTTATTAAAATATTTCATATTTTGGAACTATTTTTAATATCATTATTTCTCAGATTTCATTGATAATATTTAGAAACAGTATTTTTGGTAAGCTAATGTTTTATCTTTACTAATCTCTTTTATTATTTTAATTCTCTGTGTCTTAGCTTCATTGTGTTTTTCTCCTATAGATAAACATGTTATCTATGAAAGGGACAGTTTACTTTCTTCCCTTCCAATTCATATGCATTTTATTTACTATGCTTGACTTATTTTGTGGGTTACAGCTTCCAGCATAATGTTGAAAGAAGCAGTGTGAGTGAGCATTCTTCCCCTGTTCCCCATCTTAGGGATACAAGCATTTAGTCTTTCTTCACTGTATTCTCAGTGGTGGTTTTTTATTTTTATTCTTTAATTTTTTTTGGATGCCCTTTATGAGGTTAGGGAGTTTGTTTCTATTCCCAGTTTGATGAGAGGTTGCATTTTAAATGACTGCTAGTCTGATTTTCTGCATGAATTTTTATGCTTGTGTTTTTCTTTAGTCTATTAATATGAGGGATTTCATTAAATTATTGTTTTAGTCCGATTTTTTGCCATTGTGACCAAAAGATCTGATAAGAACAATTTCAAGCAAGAAAAGTTTATTTGGGTCTCATGGTTTCACAGGTCTCTGTCCATAGACCACTGCTCCATTGCTCTGGGCCTGAGATGTGGTAGAACATCATGGCGGAAGGGTGTAGAGGAGAAAAGTAGCTCTGCCCGTGGCCACTAGGAAGCAGAGAGAGAGAGAGACAGCTCCCCCAACCATGGAGAAAACATAAACACCAAAGGCAGGCCCCCAGTGACCCACCTCCTCCAGCTACAACCTACCTGCCTACAGTTACTACCAATTGATCCTTATCTGGGGATTAATGCAGTTATTAGGTGAAGGTGCTCATAAAGCAGTCACTTCACTCTGAACTTTCTTGCAATGTCTCACACGTGAGCTTTTGGGCAAAACCTCATATCTTAAACCATAGCAATTATTTTTCCTATGTTACATTCCTGGGATGAATCCCATATAATCATAAGGTGTTATTCTTTTGATGCCTTACTGAATTTGCTTTGCTAATGTTTTGTTAAGGATTCACCCCCACCCCTATGTTCATGAAATTTATTTGTCTGTAGTTTCTTTTTTCTTTTACTCTTTGCCTGGCTTTGGTATGAGGGTTATGATACCCTCCTAAATGAATCTGAAAGTGTTCTTTTCTATTCTGTTTTCTGGGAAAGATTGTGTGGAATTGCAAGTATTTCTTATTTAAATGCTATTGAATTTACCAGGAATCTGGACTTGGGAGTTTTCTTTCTACAAAGATTCCAAATTAAGAATTTAATTTCTCTAATAGATATAGTACTAGTCAGGTTCTGGTTTTTCTTGGGTGAGTTATAATAGTTTGTGGTTTTGAAGAAATTTGTTCATTTTGTTGAAACTGTCAACTTTATGTGCATAGAGCTCTTTGCAGTATTTAATACTTTTAAAATGCCTTTGGTTCCATAGTGATAGTCCATCTTTCATTCCTGATACTGGGGATTTATTTCTTCTCTCTTTTTACTTTGACAATCTTATTCGAGATTTATCAACTTTATAGATCATTACTTTTTCTATTGGTGTTTGATTTTAGTTCGTTGATTTCTGCTTTTTATTTCCATATTTCTGCTTGCTTTGGGCTGATTTTGCTCTTTTCTTTTTTTAAATTTCTTTTGGTGGAATTATAGGCTGCTTACTTGAGACTTTTATTTTCTACTATAAACATTTCATGTTTGCATTAACTGCTTCTCACAAATTTTGATATGTTGTATTTTCATTTTATTGACTTCAAAATATTTTCCAATTTCTCTTGATACTTTCCCATATGTTATTTAGAAGTGTGTTAACTTCCGTGTGTTGGGATATTTCCAATTATCATTCTGTTATTTTGAATTTATTTCCACTATGAGAGTATAAGCTTTGTATAATTCCAATTCTTTTAAACTTGTGAAGGTTCATTTTTATAAATATCAATTAGTTCCAACTTTTTGACAGTATTGTTGTTTCTTCTATGTATTAGCTGACTTCTTTGTACTTATTTTATTGATTATTTATACAGGAATATTAAAATATACAATTTTAATTTAGGTTTGTCTGTCTTTCCTTTCAGTTATGTACACTTTTGCTTTATTTATTTTATCTATTGTTTGACACATACACATTTAGGACTATTATATCTTCTTGGTGACTTGATGCTTTTATCTTTTGTAATATCCTTCTTTATCCCTGGTCATTTTTGTTTCTGTGATGTCTTCCTTACATGATATTAACTAGTTCCTCTAGATTTATTTTGATTAGTGTTTTCATGTCTTTTCTTTCTTGGCCATTTGATTTCTACTCCTCCTCCCCCGCCCTCTTCTTCTTCTTTGTAAGTATTAGAAATAGAACCCAGGGGTGCTCTTCCACTGAGTTACATCTCCAGCTCTTTCTTATTTTTATTTTGACACAGGATCTTGCTAAGTTTTCCAAGCTGGCCTTGAACTTGAAATCCTCCTATGTCAGCTTTCCACGTACCTGTTACTGCAGGTGTGCAAAATAACACCCAACTTCTCTCATTTTACTTTTAACTCATCTAAGTTATTATATTTAAAGTGATCTTTTTTTTGGTACCAAGGATTGAACTCAGGGGTACTCGACCACTAAGCCACATCCCCAGCCCTATTTTTGTGTTTTATTTAGAAACAGGATCTCACTGAGTTGCTTAGCACCTTGCTGTTACTGAGGCTGGTTTTGAACTCACGATTCTCCTGCCTCACCTCCCAAAGTGCTGGGATTACAGGCTTGCACCACTGTACCCAGTTAATGGTGACTTTTATGTATGCAGCATGTAGTTGAGTCTTGCTTTTATTTGTCTATTTAATTTATTTTTTTGGTACTGGAGATTGAATTCAGGGGCACTCGACCACTGGGCCACATCCCCATCCCTATTTTGTGTTTTTTTAATGTAGAGACAGGGTCTCACTGAATTGCTTAGTGCCTCACTGTTGCTGAGCACCTTGCCGTTGCTGAGGCTGGCTTTGAATTCGGAACTCTCCTGTCTCAGCCTCCCTAAGTGCTGGAATTATAGGCTTGAGCCACCGCACCTGGCTGCTTTTGTTTATTTATTTTGACAAGTTATGTATAAAAAGTTTTGCATTTAGACTACTCACATTTATTGTAAGTAATGATATGCTTG
Source organism: Geosciurus inauris (assembly GCA_004024805.1). NCBI lineage: Eukaryota > Metazoa > Chordata > Mammalia > Rodentia > Sciuridae > Geosciurus > Geosciurus inauris. The sequence goes on along the minus strand of PVHX01000775.1, from coordinate 206,690 downwards.
AATTTAGTGCTACAATTTCATTATTGGTTATTTATTTATTTCTTTTTATTTATCTTTTTTCTTTTCTGCCTTTTTGGAATATCTAAATATTTTAAGAATTCCATTTTAATTAATCAATCTATTAAGCTTTAAATTATCTCTGAATAGTTTTTAGTGGTTAAAATGTACAAATTTCTTTTTTATAAAGTATATATTTTATAGAATATATATGTATATTTGGTGTCAGAGACTGAATTCAGAAACTACTCACAATTAACTTTTTTCATGTCAAGTGGCATGTATGAAACATAGCACTATATAAATCTCTTTATTCTCTTATTTATATTGTATTTTCGTATGCATTACGTCTATTTACATTGAAAAATCCCACCAAAAAAACACTTTGCCTGGGCATGGTGGTGCATGCCTGTAATCCCAGCAGCTTGGGAGGCTGAGGAAGGATGATCATGAGTTCAAGGTCAGCTTCAGCAATTTAATAAGGCCCTGTCTCAAAAATTAAATAAATAAATTAAAACAGCTGGGATATGGGGATGTGGCTCAGTGGTTAAGTGCCCCTGGGTAGGTTCAACCTCTCGTACCAAAAAATCAAATAAAGTTTAATTTTTGCTTTCAACTATCATATCTATTTTAAAAAATTTAAGACGAAAAAATCTATTTCATTTAAGCATACGCTCACTATTTCTACTGCTCTTCACTCATTCATGTTTTCCTCTGAGTTTATTTTCTTTTGAGAACTTTCTTCTTTTGGAGATGAATTCTCTTAGTTTTCCTTTACTAAAGATGTCATGACTTCATTATTCCTAAAGAATATCACTGAATATATCAAACTCTGACTTGACAATTCTTTTCTTTTAGCACTTTAAAGATTAATTTCACTGCCTTCCAGCATCCATGAGAAATCTGCAGCCATTCAAATAATTTTTCCTCTGGATTCATCGCCTGTTTTAATTTGGCTGCTTTTAGAATGTTTTGTTCAATAATTTTTCAGTATTTTGATTCTGATGTATCCAAATGTGGATTTTAAAAATTTCATTCTGTTGGGCTTTGCTGATTATTTATTTTTCCCACCAATTTGGGGAATTTTTAGCCATGATTTAACTTCTTCTTTTGTATCTCATTCTTTTTCAACTTCTTGTAGGACTCTGACAACATGAATGCTAGACCTTTAGATATTGTCCCTTTGTCAGATCTCCATAAATCTGTTCTTCCATTTCTTTCCAGTCTTTTTTTTTTTACTGTTAGTTAGATATAATATTCCTATTGATCAGTCTTTATGTTTACCAACTCTTTCTTTTGTCACCTCCATTCTGTCATTTAGCCCACCCAGTACATGTTTTATTTCAGTTATTGTATGTTTCAGTTCTAATGTTTCTATTTGTTTTAAAAATTTCTTTATATAGTCTACTTATCTGCCCAGGCTTTCTATCTTTTTATTTATTTATCTGGAAAGATTATTTACCTTTACTTCTTGAAGCATGGTTAAAATAAATGTTTTAATGCCCAAGTCTAATAATTTCAGCATCTAAGTCATCTTTAGGTTGTTGACTTTCTTCCCTTTTCAAATGTTGAGATTTTTCTTGCTCTCTGTATTCAAGACTTTTTGAATATAGACACTCTTGCTTTTATTAAATCATATGCGGAATGTTATTTTTCTGTTTGTTCAGTAGGCAGCCAATTTGGATTTATTGAGGCTTCCAGTTCCTACCTCCCTTGTCGAAGCTATTGCTCTAATGTTATTCTGGTTTTCAGAGCCTTTGCAGTGCTATTTTGATCTGTCTTCTGTGAATGCCATTCAATTGCTAGTTTGACACAAGGGCTGTAGTCTTCCATAGAGTTCAATTCTTAAAATTTCAAGTAGGTTATTTGGGATCAAATCCATGTCTGCCTAGCTCAGGGTAAGTCCAGCATTTCATACTAATTTTCTCATTACTCTCTGAGCCCTCCCAGATACTAATTGGTTCACAAAAATCTCTTTTTCTGGTCTTCTGGCTAACACGCTGTGACTTAAGTTCTTCTCTCTGCCATTCCCTTCAATAATGTCTGTTTCTAAGGTCAAGGGGCAAGAGAGTATAGATGCTTCCTGATTTATGATGGGATTACATCCTGATAAATCCATAGTAAGTTCAAAGTATTGCAAGTGGAACAGATGTGTAGTATATGTAACCAAACATCCTAGCTTATCAACATTGTAGACCGTGGAGTATTGGTTGTTTAACCTCATGATCACATGACTGACTGGAGCTGCTACTCAGTGCCACTGACTGGCATTGTAAGATGTCACATATTACTAACCCAGGAAAAGATTAAAATGCAAAATTCCAAGTACAATTTCTGCTGAATATGTATTGTTTTCTCTCATTGGAAAGTTTTAAAAAATCATAAATTGAACATGATAAGTCAGGGACCATCTGTATATATAATAAAAGAGTTGTGGGCATTATTCTCATGTTTGGGGGTCTAGTCTCTCTGGTGAAAAAGTATTCCCTTTCATCTGAGTTTTAGGCACCTGCCCAGCCACTGCTATCACTACCACCACACTGTGGGGGATGGGATGAGAGAAAAATGCAAAAGCAAAATAAGAAAAATAAATAAATTTTTTTCTCTCTCTTATCCAGAGAGCCCCCTCTTCCCGTCTCTTTGGACTAGAAACAGCTCTTTTGGAACACCAACTGCCTGTGGTCCCTGGGCTGCAGGAGGCCTTTGCATCTGGATCAGGAGATGCTAGGGTAAGGGAAGATGGGGATCTTATCTCCCCACATCTGTCTGCTACCACCTACTTTCCAGTCTTCAATGATTTACTTCATGCATTTTTTTCAGGGTTTTGGTTTGTTTTGTAGTTTCATTGCATTTGAAACAAAACTTGAACATTCCCCTTTATTTTTGACAGGAAAAAATTCTTCTGAGGCTTTAGCAAAGCTCTGGTGCTGTCTTAATTGTGAACATTACATCTTTTGGTAGTAAGGTGCATGAGTTTTGGAGCCTTATACTTGCATTTAAATATCAGTTTTCCAGCTTTCTAGGTGTGCAGCCTTTTGCAAGTTATGTGATCTCTGTGACTTGGGGATGTTTTGATAATAATAGAAGCTACTTCATAGGGTTAATATTGCATGACTTAAGATTGGCAAAGCATTGGAACTGAGACCGACACCTAGCAAGTGTTACATAAGTGTTTGGTTATATCGATTCATGTCTGTTGGCTCCATAGATTATAAATGTCTTTGAAGAAAGTGGCAGCTCTTCCACATTGCCCAACTGCCTTGGTGTCTAACTTATTACATTCATAGAAGGCCACCAAATAGAATCAAAAGATCATGGACTTTAGAATCAGGATGATCTGATTTTAAATCAAGTATAGAGTATCTGGCTCAGTATGAGTTACATATGCAGAGCAATATAAATGTTCCTCCTCCTTAGTTTAAGAGAAAATGTCCAATGTCTGAAGTCCATCATTCTTTTTTTTTTGGTACTGGGAATTGAACTCAGGGGTACTCAACCACTGAGCCACAGCCCTATTTTTGTGTATTTTTGTGTTGCTTAGCACCTCGCCCTTGCTGAGGCTGGCTTTGAACTCCTGTCTCAGCCTCCCAAAGTACAGGGATTATAGGCGTGTGCCACCATGCCCAGCTCACCATTCTTGATTATTACCCCGATGCTCCTTCCTCGTTCATTTATCCATCAATTTATTCTTTCATTGGCTTATTAATTAATTAACTTATATGTTCATTTATTTGATTTAAAAAGTTATTAAGTTATTAAGCATCTACTTTGTGCCAGACCATGTGCCTGGTGCTGGGGAAAGAATGGAGAGCAAAACAGATGATTCCTGATCTCATGGTATTTACATTTATCAAATAATCACCTAAATATACAGTTGGAAATATGAGTACATTGATTAAAGCACACATGGTTTTATCTCGCTATAGTCAGAATGGCAATTATCAAGAATTCAAGTAACAATAAATGTTGGTGAGGATGTAGGGAGAAAGGTATACTCATGCATTGCTGGTGGGGCTGCAAATTGGTGCAACCACTCTGGAAAATAGTATGGAGATTCCTCAGAAAACTTGGAATGGAATCACCATTTGACCCAATTATCGCACTCCTCAGCATAAACCCAAAGGACTTAAAATCAACATACTATAGTGACATGGCCACATTAATGTTTATAGCAGCTCAAATTCACAATAGTTAAGCTATGGAACCAACCTAGGTGCCCTTCAACAGATGAATGGATAAAAAATGTGGTACATATATACAGTGGAATATTACTCAGCCATAAAGAAGAATGAACTTATGGCATTTGCCAGTAAATTGATGGAATTGGAGACTACCATGCTGAGTAAAATGAACCAATTCCAAAATACCAAAGGCCAAATGTTCTCTCTGATATGTGGATGCTGACTCACAATAGGCAGGGGTCAAGGGAGGGAAGAATACAAGTTCACTAGATTAGACAAAGGGGAATGAAGGGAAGGGGGGATGGGAATAGAAAAAACAATAGAATAAAATGTACATAACTTTCCTATGTTCATACATGAATACATGACCCCTATAACTCCACATCATGTACAACCACAAAAATGGGAAATTTTACTCCATGTATGTATAATATGTCAAAATACATCCTGTCACATATAACTAAAAATAACAAATTAAAACTTTTAAAAAAGAGTACATGTTGTGTCTTTATTTTGAGCTGTTATAACAGAATACTAGAGACAAGATAATTTATAATGGAGACTAGGACGTCTAAGATCCAGCATCTAAAGAGGAATTTCTTGCTGTATCAACCTATAACCAAAGTCAGAAGAACAGAAAGGAGGGGGAGAGGGGAGGGGGAGGAAAGCACACATATGAGGACAAACTTATGCTTTAAAATAACCCATTCCTATGATAATGGCATTAGTCCATTCATGTGGGCAGAGTCCTCCTAGCCTAATTACCTTTTAAAAAATCTTACCTCTTGCCAGGCGCGATGACAGTGCCTGTAATCCCAGAAGCTTGGGAGACTGAGGCAGGAGGATTGTGAATTCAAAGCCAGCCTCAGCAAATGCAAGGTGCTAAGAAACTCAGTGAGACCCTGTCTCTAAATAAATTACAAAATAGGGCTGGGATGTGGCTCAGTGGTCGAGTGCCCCTGAGTTTAATCCTCAGTATCAAAAAAAAGAAAAAAAAAAAAAAAAAAAAAAAAAAAAAAAAAGAAAGAAAAAGAAAAAAATCACTTAATACTGTTCAATGGCAATTGAATTTCAACAAAAGTTTGGGAAAGGCAATCATCCAAACCATAAAAAGATGCTTTATGAACACATAACAAAGAAATCTAACCTAGGAGGCAGAGGAGGAAGGTGGCAAATAATGAGTTGCTATCTGAATAAATAGTAGGGACTAAATGGTAGACTAATGGAACAGGGTGGGGCAGAGAAGCCAACAGATGGTTGGTGGTAGGGAAGAGGACACCTGCCTGGGCCTGTGGTAGAAGGAGTATGGTGTGCTCAGGAACTAACATGTTGGTGAGGTGTTAGCTCAGAGAGTTCAGAGGAGGATGGCCCAGAAACAAGTAAGGGAAAATGCAAGGTTAGGAAGTGCCAGGCCTCTTAAGCTCTGCAGATGGTATGTAAGGACAAGGGAGGAAATTGGAAAGTTTTAAATGGGGGATGAGCGGGAAAGGGACAATTACATGATCAGATTTACATAGAAAAATGGTGCCCTTGACTGCCCCCATCAGGGATTTGATTGCTATGTACAATCATATCTTCAAGCCTGGTTTACTTACATTGAACACCTTCCATACTGGCCTCCTTTGGGCTCTACTCCCCTGTCACAGCTTGGCATTAGTATCTGGTAATATGGTGGGTATATCATCCCCTGGCTAATGTTTCCCCCGACTTTTTGTGTGTATTTTGTTGATTTAGGCAAATCCTCTTCCTCTGGAAGCTAACATGGGAAACTACAGGGATGATTTCTCTCTCTGATGGGACAGAATGCGACAGACCAGAGAGGGATAAGTGGGAGATGGGAGTCCCCACAATAATTGAGTGTCTGGATCTAATCAACCTGTTTATACCTTTTCCTGGGCTAACAAGTTTCCTTTTGTGTGCAAGCCAATTTGCAACCCGAAGTCCTGTGTAATACATTCTTTTGGGAAGTTCTCAGCGGCCAACTTTTATTTTGTGCGCTCATTAATTTAACTCAAAGACTAGCTGGGGTCATACTGTCCTTTGGATGTAAATAAGATTTGGCATAAATTCCCATCCCACATGCAGAGGGAAAGGGCTGTTTTCTCCTTTGAGGATTCATATGTCTGGGGTGGGGCAAAAGACAGAAGGGGAGAAGGAAGGAGGGTGAAACTCCTCTGGTGAAACTCCCAGCTCTGCCGCTGGGTCACTCTCCACCATATTTACTTCTCACATTTGGCCACTCTTCCCTTCTTTACCTCTCAGATCAGAAAGAGCTCCATTACCTTCATGATTCCAAACCATTCTCACCAGGCATTGGTATGTCAGTCTGATCTTGCTGCAAGTCTGAGTTGCAAGAGATGTTGAAATTGCAAGTGACTTTAAAAGTAATATTAGGGGCTGGGGATATAGCTTAGTTGGTAGAGTGCTTGCCCACATGCACAAGGCCCTGGGTTCAATCTGTAGCACCACACAAAAAAAAGAATATTAGACATCAACTCTTGTTAGAATGTGCCAGAATTTTTCCATGGCCATTCTTTGCTATATGCTTCTGCTTCTCCTCTGGCTTTTCTTATCTTCCCCCTTATTGCTCCATCCAGTTCTAAATTTGTTCACTCCCTACGTAGGGAAGTTTGACTATCTTCTGATTCCATTGTTGTCTTAATAGAACCTTCCACTTAGAGCAGCCTAGAGACAAAACACATTTGCAAATACAGAAAACTCTCTACCAACTGATAAAAGATAGCTTTCTCTCATACCCACCTCCATTCTGTTTTTACCTCTTTGGCATCTCCTTCAACTTTTTATCATTAATTTTTATCCCTCTCCAAATGCAGCAGAAAAACAAACAAGACCCAGCATTAATTCTCATTATGCTTTACTCTCGAGTAAATGGCATTGTAAGGATGCATTTTCACTCATCTAGGGGTCTGGAAGAGACTCCAGTGCTCCCCCATTCAACTCAGTAATTCTAAGGTATCAAATTGGCATTAGCTCTGAGCAGTCTCTTTTGTGTAGAACAACTCTTTCCCTTTCTTTCCTCACTCGTCCCATGCCCAGTAAAAGCTCTGACCAAAGAAAGAAAAGAAAAGAAACCTGACTGGGTTCCAGCTCATCTCTTTCCTTTTTCTCCCAGGTCTCATGTTACTTGAATGAAGGTGGCTCTGTGCTCATTGAACCTTCTGTGTTTGGCTATTTAAGCTGACATTTCCCTTTCTTCTCTTGCCATGAGAAAACTTTTTGGGGTTTGGGCATGCTACCTCTACCCTGGCATGGAGGAAGGACACTGCCTTGGCTCAGGTCAGCCTGAGAGAGAAAGGATGGCTCAGTTGCTAGCCCAACAAAAGCTGCTCTTCTTCTGCACCCGACTCAGGCACTTTGTTCCAGGAAACACCAGTACGGGTGGGTTGCCTGTTGTCCCAGGCACACTCTCTTTTCCTTGGACAAGGGGAAGGCAATGCAGGGAGGGCAGATCAGTGAGATGTCCCTTTGTGGCACAGCAACATGGCCTTTCTAGTGTCAGTGGTAGAGTGGATTTTCCTAATAGCTCTAGCCAAGAAGAATGCTTGTAGGAGACAGAGTAAGACTGTAACACCCCCTTTACCTTTCCTTCTCTTAAAGCTAAAAACTATAAGATGCAAACATTGTGCATTATTTTTGCATGCCATATAATTCCTAGCCCTGAGAGAGGTTGTATTCAATATAAAAGGTGAAAAGATGCTAAGTGTCACTAACAACGTTAATCTTGAATAATTATCATTATTATCATTATCCTGAATTAGCGTTAACACTACTACTATCTATTGAGCACTTAATTATGCTCTAGTTACTCTGAAAAGTGCTTCCTGTGGAATGTGTCCTTGAATCCTTTCAATAATTCCATGAATCCCATTTGATCATTCTCTCTAGTTTATAAATGGAGACAGAAAGGTTAAGCCATTTAAACCCAGCAAGTGTGTAGTGAAGTCACCATTTCAACCCAGACCACCTCTGTACTCTGTGTGCAGAATTACACACTGTATTCATGCCTACCGTGAATGTATTAGGGAAGTGGTCTTGACACTTGGTGGATATTGTATAGTTATTAAGGAGAGAATTCGTATCGATGTAAAGGAAAAGTAAAAGGAATTTCCCTTCTTTGGGTGTTCTTTGTGTTTTCCAGCAACCACATCAGGCTTTTTGGGGTGTTCTCAGCTCATGACACTCTGATGCCAAGTAGACTTAAGGTATTTAGAGCCCCTGAGATGTATGTCTGAAGCAAAATTGGAAGCTCAGAGACTCCTCTACTAATCTCTAAAATGCATAAATATTTTAAGAAACAAGAAAACTGTAGCTTTGTAATACAGTGCAGCAATGTGAGACAGAGAGCTATGAAAAGATCCAGGGTTTGGAATTTTGAAAGAAGCTAAAGGTTTGGAGATCCCTCACTGTATAGGAAATTTGTAATGCTCTCATTTAGCCAGTTACCAGCTAAGCAGCTACGATGGACAGGCCCCTGCTGGCGGCTGCGTATTGAAAGCATTGCATGACCTCCTGGTCTTGCCTCCTGGGTCTTACATTTTAGGACAGACTACTGGGTAGAAACAAACAAATATTGTAGTTTCAGGTAGTGACAAGCCACCCCCATGCAGAGTAAAACAGTGGAAGAGGATAGAAAAAGGCTCGCTGGATCAGGTTGCCTGGGAATATTTCTTCAGGGATTTTTTTAAGGTTTATTTATTTATTTTATTTGTTCTAATTATTTATATATGACAGTAGAATGGATTTTGACACGTCGTACACAAATGGAGTATATCTTCTCATTCTTCTGATTATATATGATGTAGAGTTGCACAGATCTTATAATCATATATGCACATAGGTTTCTTTGGGGATATTTGAACTGAGGCCTCCTGTAGACAAAGAGTTAACCATTTGAGGTAAAGGAGGAGACCTTCAGAGTGGAAAATCATCAGTCACAAAGCTGATGACTTTGACATGTTTGATGCCAGTGTGATTAGAGAAGAGCCAATGAGGAGGAGGCTTAAAAAGTTGGAAAAAGGAGAGCTCATGGGCTTTCTAGGGCAACAAATGTCATTGATAAAATCCAATTCAAATTTTTAAATGATCATGTTGTCTGGTGTTTGGAGAATAGATTTTAGTGGGGACATCTCAGAGCCAAGAAGACCATTACAAGGTGTTCTGTTTCTGCTGTTACAAGAACATTATTTTAGACCGGAAAGTCTAAGATGGAGAGGCTGGCAGATTTAGTGTCTGCTGAGCACTTTCTGCTTCAAAGATGGCACCTCTTACTACATTGGCCAGGATACTCTCTTCCCCCTCTTTTAGAAGGACATTAATCTTATTGTGAGAACAGAGCCCTCTTGACAAATCACCTCCCAAAGCCCCACTGACCTCTTCATACTATTACATTGGAGATTGAGTTTCACCATGTTAATTTTGAAAAGTACCAGTATCCAGACCACAGTGGGAGGTAACTAGACTTGGCCAGGTGAGAGATGATAGCCACTCAGATAAACAGCAGTGGCAATACAGAGGAGAAAATACATAGGCAATTTCTCAGTCATATTTTTTTACTATTAAAAATTGTTATTGGTTTTTAAGAGCTCACTATTTTGGATAGAAGTCATATCACACATCTGATTGCAAATAATTTCTCCTTATTTATAACTTTTCTTTCATTTTCTTGTTAATGTCCTTTGAAGAACAGGTTTCTAATTTTGAGGAGATATGGCTATGAAATTCTCTCTTGTGAATCATGCTTTTAATATCAGAGCCAAGAAATCTTTGCCTAACTCAAGGTTCTGAAGATTTTTTCCTGGTTTTCTACTAGAAGTCTTATAGTTTTAGGTTTCACATTTCAGTCTATGACTTATTTTTAGTTAATTTTTATATATGGCGTGAGGTATAGATTTTTTTTGGTGGTTTTTTGTTTGTTTGTTTTTTAGTACTGGGGATTGAAAGCCACATCCCAGCCCTTTTTAAATATTTTATTCAGAGACAGGGTCTTGCTGGCTGTTGTTGGTTTTTGCATATGAACATCTGATTATTAAAGTATCATTTCTTAAAGGCTACCTTTAATCCACTGAGTTACCTTTGTTCCTCTCTTGAAAATCAGTTGACTGTATATGTGCAAGTTTATTTCCGGCCTGTATTTTGCCCTATAGAGTGTTTGTCTATCTTTATATCACTCTATCCTGATGCTTGTAGCTTTATAAAAAATTTTGAAGGCAGGTAATGTTAACTCCTCAACTTGGATCTTCATTTAAAAAAATTAGAATCAGCTTGTCAATTTCTACAAGAAAGTTTCATGGATTTTCATTGGAGTTACATTGAATTATTTTAAAAACTTTAATTTGAGGAGATTTATACCTTGACATGCTGAATTTTCTACTCTATGAACATGGAACATATATTTCTCAATTTATTTAGTTTTGCTTTAATTTTTCTCAATGATGTTTTGTAGATCTTTCGTATATAAGTCTTGTACATCTTTTGTCAGATTTACACACACATATTTAATATTTTATTCTATTGTAAATGGTCGTTTTCAAACCAATGATAGCCTCAAAGAACAAGTTGAGAAGATTTCCCTCCTCTTCCAAATTCTGGAAGAATTCATGTAAAAGTTTTATGGAAAATTTTTTTTCTTTCTTTTTTCAGTAAATGTTTTAGAAAAATCTCCAGTGAAGTCGTTTGGGCCTGGAGTTTTCTTGGTGTGAACATTTTTAGCTACAGTCTCAATTTATTTAACATATGTAGACCTATTCGAGATGTTTATTTCTTCTTGAGTGAGCTTTGTTAGCTTATGTCATTCTAGAAATGTGTCCACTTCATTTAAGTTTTTGACATTATTGGCATAAAATTATTTGTCATATGCCTTTATAATTCTTTAACGTCTGTAGACTGCAGTGATATCACTTCTCATATGCCTGTTACTGGTAATTTGTGATTTCTCTCTTTTTTCCTGATCAGTCTGGCAAGGGACTTATTGATTTTATTGATCTTCCCAAACAACCAGCTTTTGGTTTCATTGAGTTTTCTCTGTTTATATTTTTTCTACTTCATTGATTTCTACTTTGGTATCTTTTTTTTTCTTTATTTTGGGTTTTATTTGTAATTTTTTTTCCTAGTTCCTGAAGGTAAAAGGTAAGTTCATTGATTTGAAACTTTTTGAGAAATTATGATTATAATATAACCATTTGGAACCATGTATTTCTTTCTAAGTAATGCTTTAGTGGTATTCTATTCAAATTTTGATATGTGTGTTTTAATTTTCATTAATTTCAAAATGATTTCTAATATATATTTTAATTTTTCTTGACTTAGATTATTTAAGAATGCATTAGTTTGGAAACATTTGAGGGTTTCCATATATCTTTGCATTCTTAATTTCTTTCTTAACTCCTTTGGAATCTAAGGACACACTTAGTATGACTTAAATCTTTTAAAAATATTTGTTTGTTTTATGGCACATTATGGATTCAGTAAGTATTCTGTGTAAAGTTGAAAAGAATGTGTACTCTGTTGTTTTTGGATGCAATGTGATACTACTGTAAAATGAGTTAATTAATATTCCTCTATACTCTTACTGATTTTCTGCTTGTTTCTTCTAACAATAGAGAAAAGGGCATTAAAGTTTCTGAGTATGGTTGTAGATTTGTCTCTCTCTCCTTGTAGTTCTATTAGTTTTTGGTTGATATATTTTGAAGCTGCATTGTTATCTCTACAAATATTTGAGACTATTACAGCTTCATAATGAATTGATAGTTTTTCCATTATATAATCAACTTCTTTATCCCTTTAACATTCTTTGCTCTGATATCTATTTGGTTGGCCACCCCAGATTTCTTTGGCTTTGCAATCATGTGGTAAACATTCTTCCATCCTTTCACTTTTTAACTTGTTTGCATCTGTATATTTCTATTTGATATAGATGGCACAGTTAGATCTTACTTTTTTTAAAAAAATTTGATTTGGCAATGTTTGCCTCTTATTGAAATTGTTTAGATTGTTTACACTTAATGTGATCATTGATGTGGTTGAATTTGAATCTATCTTTCCAATACTTATTTTCTATTTCTCTCATCTGTTCTGTTTCCCCCTTGCCTGCTTTTGGTTTCAGTGTTTTTTTTTTCTTTTTATGATTTCATTTTATCTCCTTTGTTGTCTTATTAGCTTTAATTCTTTGTTTTGTCACCTTAATGGTTGCTTTAAACCTGGTAGTATGCATTCTTAATGCACCTGAATCTACTTGTCATGTCTCTTCACATAGTTTATAAAAATCTTAGATGATACTCTGATTTCTAACCTTCTTTGTGTTATTTTTGTCAGATGTTTTACTTCTATAGATGTTATAACACTACTGTAACTTCTTAAGTTTTGTTTTAAAAGTTGATCATCTCTAAAATAGATTTAAATAATAAAAAATAGTTCTCAGCTTAGTTATCATTTCTAGTATTTGCTATTCCTTTGTATAGACCTATATATGTTTCCATCTGGTATCATGTTCAGCCTGGTAGCATAGTTGGTAGTATAGTGTTGAATTCCTTCGGTATTTTTATGTCTAAAAAAGACCGTATCTTGCCTTTGTTTTTGAAAGGCATTTTGGTTGATTAAGATTCTGGTTGATGTTTTTGCCTTTCAGTACTTTAAAGATGTTGCTCATGGTCTTCTAACTGGCATTGTTTCCAGTGAGAAACTGACTCTGACTTGTATCTTTCTTCCTTTGTACATTTTGTGTCTTCTTAATTTGATTTCTTTTTGGGTTTTCTCTTTCTCTGGTTTTGAGCAATTTGATTAAATTGTGTCTTGGTGTAAATTTTTCATGTTTCTTCTGTTTGGAGTTCATAGAATATCTTGGATTTCTGGGTTTGTAGTTTCATTAAATAGGTAAAAGTTTCAACAATTCTTTCTTCAATTTTTTTTTTTGGTCTCTGTCCTCCTTCAAGCACTCCAATTACACATTGCTTGATTTAGTTCCAAAACTCAAAGATGCTCTGTTCATTTTTCTCTTCTTCTTTTCTTTCTCTCTCTCTTTTTTTTTTTTTTTTTTTTGTTAATTTTGGATATTTTCACTTTTCACGTCCTGAGATTTACAAATCTCTTCTTCTGCAAAGTCTCATCTGTTGTTAGTCCCGTCCAGCATATTGTTCTTCTTATACATTATAGTTTTTACTTTTCCAAGTTTGATTTGAATTTTTTAATATACTGTATGTTTCCATTTAATGTGCATAATCTTTATTCTGGTCTTTTTGAATATCTGTAACACCATGATGGTAATTTTAACGTCCTGTTTTGTTAATTTTAATGTCTGGGTCAATTCTGCATCTTGTCAATAGATTGATTTTTCTCTTCATTGTGGATTCTATTTTCTGATTTCTTTGTATATCTGATAATTTTTGATTGGAGGCTAAATATTTTCCAGCAACATTCTGAATACTCTAGGAGGAATCTCTGCAGATCTCTATGTTACTCTTTCCTCTCTGGTATTCTGCCTTATGAACACTAGTTGTTGCACTTTCTTTAGACTCTCACTTTTGTATCAGAGAATCAAATCTACCTAGCTCTGCTTGGGTTCCCCTTTCCTCTACCATGGGCTTGAAACTCAGTGATGTATGCTGAGGTAACTATGGGATTCCTCTCATTTGCTTCCTGCCTCTTAGAGACCACTGTCCTTTGCTAACTAATGTCCAGTATCTTGAAAACCATTGTTTGATATATTTTGCTATATTTTCATGGCTACAGCAATGATTTATAAGACCAAAAATGTTACTAATACTCAGTAATCTCTTTTGGATTCAGATCTCTTGGTAGGACTCAGAACAGTAGATGGGGACATATTCATTACATATTCATTATGAAAGATAAAGCACTTTTCTCTTTATGAATGTTCTGATTTTAAGCTACAAGGTTTGTGTGTAGCTGTTACCTGTGTGAATATTGACTGTCTAATCTTTCAGAACTCTGAGAGTTAAACTTGACACAGTATCCGTGAAAGTATTCACAATACACAGGACAATTACTGTTGACAGGCCATTTATGGTGCTAATGGAACAAATAATGATTCTGTAAAGTTGTAGAACAGATGGACAGTTATTTCTGTTTCTACAAAGTTGATGCTTGAGATAAGAGTAAACTCATTTTCATTTAACCAGGGAATTTTGTCTATTATACAGAAAAACTCACTCCTCATAAAGAATAGAGTTAGCCTTTTATTAACTTTGAGGGCCTAGAAAAGTCCCAGACAAGTGGTAGTTACTTTAATAGATATTTATTGAATAAATGAGCATCTATCAGTTACAGAAATAACTGGTAGCTTGGGTATAGTATCCCTCCTGTTACAAAGTATTGTAAAAACTCAGATGAGTCCATGTAAAAATCTAGATTTACAGTTCTTTTCTGACAAGGGAAGCTTCTTTTCAGCCTAATGACCTCATTAATGCATTTACTGTAGCCACGTGGCCTGAGAGTTCATTTCAGTTTGCAGTCCCTTCCTCAATACTTCATCCTTCTTAATTATTTTTTTTCATTGAAAGATCTTCCTAATAAAGATAATACCTAGAATATTGTGAGTAGTAAATGTTTTATCATTGGAACAGGACTGCTCCTAGAGGCCTTTTAAACTCATTACTGAAAGTCCTTAACTTATAATCGGCAAACTTACATTTTTTTGACATTATGATGATGTAAAAATGATGTGCATTTGGTAGATACTTGTTATGGTTTGGAATGTCCCCCAGAGGCACATGTGTTGAAGGCTTGATCCCCAAAACAGTAATGTTCAGAGGTGAGGCTCTTGGGAAGCAATTGGGTTATGAGAGCCATGGATTAATCCATTGAGGGGTTTGTATTTGAAAGAACTATTGAGAGGTGGTGGAAACTGTAGGAGGTGGGGCCTAGTTGAAGGGAGTAGGCCATTGGGCATGTGCCTTGTACACCTGCTGCACTGCCCCCTCTGCTTCCTGGCTGCCATGAGGTGAGCAGCTTTGTTCTGTCATGACCTTCCACCCTGATAGGCCACCTTTCTCACCATGGACCCAGAAACAATGGAGTCGGTTGATATGTGGACTGAGGCTTCTGAAATTGTGAGCTGAAATAAATATTTTCACCTTTAAGTTTTTTCCCCCCTCAGGTATTTTGTCACAGCAACAGAAACCTGACTAACACAAAACTGTACTTCAAATTTTGAATTCTAAATTGCTGTAGGGCTAAAGATATATATTCCTTTTTTTTTTTTGATACTGGAGATGGAACTCAGGGGTTCATATCCTCATCCCTATTTTGTGTTTTATTTAGAGACAGGGTCTCACTGAGTTGTTTAGTGCCTTACCGTTACTGAGGCTGGATTTGAACTTGTGATTCTCCTAGGATTACAGGTGTGCACCACTGCACCCAGCTATGATATATATTATTTTGTGGTGCTGGGCAGTGGTAGTACATGGAAGCTTACTGTCATCGCCTGATCACAAGGATAAACAACTGATACTCTATAGGATACTGTGTTGCTAAGCTAGGATACTTGGTGGGATAAATATTGTAAATGCATTTTTGACCTATAACATTTTCAATGTTTGACAAATTTATCAGGACTAACCCTATTGTGAATCAAGAAGCATCTGTCCTAGCTTGTTGTGGTTTAAAGTGATGAGCACAAATCCTTTGGCATTCCTCTCAACAAAAGAAAGAATCTATTTCCTTTCTCTTTTCTCCCTTCCTTCGAATCTGGACAGGATTAAGGGTCCCTTGGAACCAACAGAAAATGGTAGAAGTAACACTGACTCTCTAATGTAGGTAACAAAAGGTAATGTGCCTCCTTTCTTGTTTGCTGAGATACCCACGTTTGGAATCAGAGCTGCCATTCAGGCTACTGAACCAACCCGAGGTTTCCATGTTGTGAGAAAGCCCAGGACACACACCCTAGGGTCTGTGTCAGCCTCACCTGAGGACTTAGTCAACTGCCATCAGGAACTGTCTGACGTGAATGAAGATACCACCAGGTGATTTCAGGCTTTAACCATCAAGTCATCCTAAGGCATCAAGAATTCCCAGTTGAGGCTGCAGAGATAAACTGTGGAGCAGAGATAAACCATTCACTTTGTGTTGAGATTTCGACTCACAAAATATGTAAATATGAAAAAAATGGCTATTTGAAGCCAATAAATCATGGTATAGCTCTTCAGATAGCTATAAAAATTGAAATATAACCATTTCAAAATTCTTTGAAGTAACTCTATACTAATGAACATCCACACTGCTTGAATCTGAGTATCTGCCTGGAAAGCGGGAAATATAGTTTCAATAAGATTAAAGAAATGGAAGTATGTAATGTGCCAATTCTAATACCTGCATGAGGTAGGTTCTTGCCTTCAAAAATAATTAAAACAAGAATAATATCCCTATGTAATGTTAGTTTTACAATGGAAACTTAGAAGAAATACTAGTACTAGTAAGATTTCATCATATCCTGTTGTTAACCCCTACCCCTAACATATATACCCATATATTCTAACCCTTGGCCACCAGATGGAAAAGGTGCTAGAGAACTACATACTCCCCCTTCACATACATATAACTATATTTATCTGCCTTTCGCTCTAGGGCCAAGGCTTTTTCTACAGGTATAGTCTCCCTTATTGGGAATTCATATTGCCTTTCTTTCATTAAATCATGCCTCTTTGTATATTGGCTTTGAATTTTGTTTCAGTTCCTTCAAGAAGGATGAGGACTAAATGGAACTGAAGAAGGAATTGAGCACAGACTATATTTGTGGAGCCTTTTACATTTCTCTCATTGACTTTCATTCAGATGGTCATTTAAAAAGGGGAGTGAAGGGGAGATAATGGAATGAAACAGACATTTTTACCTCATGTACATATATGGCTGCATGACTGGTGTACAACCAGAAAAATGAGAAATTATATCCCATTTATGTATATCAAAGTGCATAAATAAGCTGGGCATGGTGGCGCACACCTGTAATCCCAGCACTTAAGGAGGCTGAGACAGGAGAATCACGAATTCAAAGGCAGCCTCAGCAACGGCGAGGTGCTAAGCAACTCAGTGAGATCCTGTCTCTCCATAAAACACAAAATAAGGCTGGGGATGTGGCTCAGTGGTCGAGTGCCCCTGAATTCAATCCCTGGTACCAAAAAACAAAAACAAATAAACAAACAAAAAGTGCATAAATGCATTCTACTATCATTCATAACTAATAAGAACAAATAAAAACATTATTATAAAGAGAGAAAAAGCACAAACTGGAAAAAAATTACTACTTATTGATTCATTATGAAGTATTTGTCATAGATTTTCTGCGTTCACATTGGTATCCACACCTGTGAATTGATTATGGAAGCTCCTCAAGTACCTTATGGCTTTGTCTGTATATTATAGTTAAATGCCATAAAAGGACCATAGGTATGGCTTAGCTAGGGGGAGGGGGCTTATAACTTTCCATGCTGGTGTTGAAAAATGTCAACAAAGACTTCTTGAAACAGGAAGTCCTTTGCCAGATTTAGAAGGATGGTACAGTTGGAAAAGGTGGAAATATGAAGATGGGAAATAATGTATAAAGGCAGAGGCATCCAAGTGCAAGACAAGTCCAATTTAGCAAATGAGTTCTCAAGATTCCTGGAGATAAATGTATATGTGGGGCATGGGATAATTCTTACATCCCAGTTTTCCTAGAACATTCTGACCTATGCCTGTGTTCAAAAAACCTCGTTTAGCTTTGCATTGGTCCTGGATGTTCTGATATGGACAATATATTATATGGACACTTTCTATAGGAGAGCAATAGGAAGTAAGGCTTAAATAAGAGGTTTTTGTTAGTTTGGTTTTTGCTTTAATAGGCAACTGAAAATCATGAAAGATTTAGGAGTTGAGAGAATCAGGGTTGAGATTTAGAAAGATTACTATGATGTTAATAGTAGAGGAGTAGAGGAAAAGAAATTGAGGCCTCTGGTAATAAATAGTTGAGAAAAGCTGTCAGAATAAAGGCAGAGGTTGAGGAAGATCAGGTGAAGGCATGGACGGGAGCAATGATTAGAATCTAATGTTTAGGCAGCAACTTCATTCACAGGAGAAGTAGCAAGAAATGGATAGGAGACAGAATTTCCTGTTCTCTCTGCTGGGTCACTTGGTGATGCAGTTGGATAATCCAGATTCCTATGGGATGGATGGAAGGAATAAGAAATAAACCCTACAGTCTTACAGCTTTTCCAGCTTGGAGATGGGTCTTGCAAATGGGCACCACTTTGCTGTTGGGAATAATCTTCCAGGATTCTTTATCCCACTCACATTGTGGAAGATGAAAAGAAGAGAAGTAGTCTTAAGGGCACATTTCCATTCTGGATTTGCTTCCCATCTTCAGCTCTTCATTGGAGAAAAGATGGATCTCTTTAATGTGTGTTGATCCATGAAAGGATGGCTCTTTAGTTCTTCATTGAATCTCTTTATGTGAGTTGATCCATCAAAGGATGAATGGATGAAGAAAATGTATATAGGTATAATGGAATACCTTTCAGCCTTAAAGAAAAAGGTAATCCTGTTACATATGACTACATGGATGAAACTTCAGGACACTGTACTAAGTGAAATGACCAGGCACAGAAAGAAAAATAACCACATGATCTCACTTATACACAAGATCTAGAAAGTCCAATTTGACCACTGTAGGTGGTTAGCAGGGCCTGGGGCTGGAGTGGGTAAATGGGGAGGCACTTGCAGAGGTCATTTCTTTTTCCAAGGCAGATAAACAACCTTTACCCCCAGTTCTCTCTTGTAAAGGCCTTTGGGACTGTGTTTTTGTCTTGGTCACTGGAAAACATTGGATAATAACTAAGTTTTTACACTGATGTGGGGCATTTTATGTGAAGGTATGTGCACAACTCTCTTCTCCTACAAGACTCCTATTCTACCTTCCTCACACATTTTCCTCAGTGGTTTTCATTCTGTTAGAGACTCTGAAGAGAAGCAGGAACTTTCTGGGGGTTGACCGGGAGGAAGCTCTTGCCCCTTTATTCTCTGAGATGCAGGCTCGTGGAGGCTGAGGGTCAACACGGGTCTGGTTCCCCAACAGATCTTGCAGACACACCTGTGCCCTCGCACTTCATCTTCCTGCCAGTTCACAACCAGCCAGCCTGGGTTTGGCTTTGGCTCGTCTCCTTCCCTTCTCAGGCAGATAAACATTATCAGGTGCTCTTCAAGCAGGTGGAAATCTGTTTGGATGTAAGAGAGCAAGTGTTTGGGTGCTGTGTGGAAGGTTAACTCACTTGCTGGAAACCTGGTTTCTCACTGTGAGGATCAAGATGGCAGTGTATCCTTCTATGAGAACAAGATCATTAGCCATTCTAGAAACCCAGCCAAGACAGAGTTCATTCTCTCAACAAATATTTGACTAACTTCTCTGCATCATCCTCAGTTCTCTGTCTCAAGGAATGTTCCAGATCCTGGAAATATTACAAAGAGCAATACAGATAACTATTCCTATCCCCATGGAGCAGGGAAATAGAGATAATAAATAATATAGTAAATGAAATTTCTAACACATTAGAGGGTGATGAGCACCTATGAGATGAAAAATGTGTGTGGGAGGAGGAAATGATGAGTGTTAAGATGTTTAAAATATTAGATAGGGCAACTGGGAAGGCCTCATGGTAAGATATACTCTACAGAAGGAAGCAAGAGACTAGGCCATGTTTAGTGGAAAGATATCCCAAGCAAAGGGTACAGCAAATGCAAAGGCCCTGTGGTGACATATTTAAGTAATAGCCAATAAGTCAGTGGGAGAGAATGGACTTTTTTGTTTATAGTTGCTTATCATATTTTCTCTGAGTAGTGGAGAAGGTCTAATGTGTGAGTGTGACTTAACACAGTATAAATGGTTCCATATATCTGCTGATTTCCATTAATCCAAAGGAGCATTTAGAAAATACATGTGCCTGAATCATCATCCAAGCTAGTGTAGTTGAGTGAATCAGGGGCAAAGTTTGTGTCTCTGTTTTTGTAGACAGTTTCCCAGGTAGTTTAGATGATCTATAAGGCAGATTGACAGATTAATCTGTAGAGATCAACTATCCATCAGAATCTCTACAACTAGAGCATCTGTGGATCCCTCTGCAGGGAAATAAAACATTCAGACCATTCAGCTCATGTGAGATTCGGTTATTTTATCAGCCAGGCAAAGACATGTGATGACAGGCTGAAGTTTTTGTATCTTTTGGGAAGGAATTGCAATGCAGTGTAGGATTTCCAATGATTTCCAATTGGACTCCAGATTCGTCCTTTTCTGTTTTCCCATGTGACCTAACCTCTGTTTTCAGCAGGGTGTCTACTCTATTCCATGCCTCCTTATACTCAAGTTATGGTTTGGATACGAGGTGACTCCCAAAAGCTCCTGTGTTAATATAGGTATGTTCAGAAGTGAAATGACCAGATTATGGGAACAGTAAGCTAATCAGTGGATTAATCCATTTGGTGGGTTAAAAATTTGAAAGAACTACTGTATTGAATGGTAACTATAGGCAAGTAGGGTGTGGCTGGAAGAAGTAGGTCTCTGAAGACACACCCTTGAGGATTACAGCTTGTCCCCCTGACTTCTCCCTCTCTCTCTGTCTGCCTCCTGGTTGCCACTATCTTTCCTCCGCTCTGCTCTTCTGCCATGATGTTCTGCCTCACCTCAGGCCCAGAGCTAGGGAGTCAGCCAGCCATGAACTAAACCTCTGAAGCTGGAAGCCCCAAATAAACTTTTCCTCTTCTAAGTTGTTCTTGTCAGGTATTTTGATTGCAAAATACAAATACAAATACAAAAAACTGACTAACATACTGAGGAAGGGTTAAATAAGCCAACTGTAGGTATGGTAAGGGTATAAATTGGATGCACCAAAAATATGAATACAACTTGAAATATTCTATTCTTGGCCTCATATTTCATCATTTCTACAAAGAGGAAACCATAGCCACCCCTGACTCTTAACTTTTATGCCTGAGAGTTTCTGCCATGAGAATACAAGTCCCAAGGCAAGAGTCTGAGTCTCAAGGAAGAGGCTCGGTAGCCTGTTATTGATCAGCTGCCTCCTATTGTGTGGATCTACCATGGTCAATGTCATATAAGAACAAGGCCACTTCTTGGCAGCCATCAGTGAGGCCCCTGACAGTTTCTGAAAGAAGGGAGGACTGAGTTGCAGATGAGTAGTTCATCAGATGTCCACTCCACAGCTGAAACTTGCCCTGAATTTTTTTTCTTTTGAAATTGATTTAGAGCCATTGTAATTCAACACCAAAGTACTTAAGGTTGGATAAATGGCCCTACAAAATGGAGTGACCCTTTCTTTGTCCACATTACTTGAAATTGTAATTTTCACTTCCCTGGGCTCGCAACACTCCCTAGTAATTTTATCCATAGTGCTCATTACCATATGGCATACTATGTCTTTCATATTGTTGTCTCTTTCATTTACTATAATATCAGTTCCAAAACACCAGGGATTTTTGTGTTTTTTCTACTTCTGTATCCCTAGCATCTGGAACAGTGCCTGACATATAGCAGGCATTGGAAAAATAGTGAAAGTCTAGAGAAGTTTATGTACATATATTTGGACACCCGTGGTTATTACACAGACATACTTTTCCATGATTTTCCATGATTAGGAGCTCAGGGTAGAAGCCCCACCTGAGCCTCCTTTGGATTGAATCCAGTAGTAATTCCAGAAAACAAACAGAAGAGCAGGCAGGGAGACTGGTGTTGGCATAGCAGCTGCTGAGCTGGGAAGAAGGCAGCATCTGTATTACTCCAACACAGCGGCATCCCTGGGGAGAGGGTAACCCTGAGGCTTTGCAGGTCTTTTCAATATCTTGGATTAAATGAACTGTGAAATATTTGTTTTATTAGAAGAGTTTGAGTTTGTTTCTGAGGCTTTAAATTGTGTCTGTTCTGGGTAGCTAATCCATAGCAGAGTGGAGCGTGCACAGTGTTTAGAAAACTCATGGGAACTTCCCCCATCATTTGGGGTTTCTCTTCAGAGGCCCTTCTCATTTCTCTTCCAAGACCAGCAATCCCTTTGTTGGTATAATACGGGGAAAATGAGCTTGCCAGTAGTTTAAAAAAAATGTGTAGGGAGAAAATTCATATCACACTTAGATAGAAGGACTCAGGAAATTCGTTTTAATGGAATAGCAGCTGTTCCTACAAGTTCAGACTGCAGCAAGTGCATGGAATGAAGTTAGGATGAGGGTCAGGAAGAGTCAACTCCTAAAGCTAACAGAAAATTAGCTTGCTTCTCGCAAGTTCATATATGAATAAGTTCCTGAGCATCTCCTGTAGAGTCTGTTTCTCTTAAATCACACTTCCACCCATGCCTAGGAAAGCTGAGGATCTCTGTGGTTTAAGAAGGAACCCTCCTTTCTGAGACAGGAATGGTAAAGCCCAAATTCTATGGTGAGTTCCATAGAACTATGGTGAGTTCCTATGGTGAACAGAAAGGAACCTCCTAATTCTTAACCTTAACCTTCTCTCTGTCTACTAGAGATTTGTCTTTATGTGCATATGCCTGTGAATATATACGTCTATATGCATGAGTTCGTGTATATGGGTGTGCACATGTGAATGTGTATGTGTAGATGTAATGTATGGGAGAAGTTTAGGAATACACACTCTCCCAATGGCTGTTTAATTCTGCAAACAGAAGAATAGGGGTGGGGGAAATAAAGGGACAAAGGGGAATAGGGTTTCAGTTTAAGGCTGATACAATTCTAAAATGTTTTCATCTCTTTTTCTGCTGAAATATCTCCATGCATTTTGTATAGTTTTAAAGAATTTTCCAAACAAATTGTAATTGACACATAAAGTCACTAATGGATGATGAATTGACTGATATTTCCTCTTCTGCTCTACTCCACTTTTCACCCATTTAAATGACCACAGCGATAGTGGACTGGGGAGGGCATATCTTCACACCATTAGGGGATCATTGTTTCTCTAATGCCATTTACTTACTTCCCTACACATGTGCCATTATTTCATGCTGTGCCTTGTGCCTAGACTCCATCCTCCACCAACCCTGATTGTCTTCAATCACCAAGTTTTGCTTGTCTTGTAAAACCTATCAGAATTAAATCGTCTCTATGAAGTTTTCTCTCATTTTCTCATCATCCATCCCCTCTACCTATTCACCACTTACTGAGCACCTACTGAGTGTTGAATACTACGTGAAACTAGGTAATACAGGATATTATTCTTGCTGGCTTGGAGATAATATTATAAAGAGAAGAGACAGAAAATTATACAATTATGGATAAATGTATGCATATAAAATTCAAAATGGTAATGAATGCTAGGATGAAAATCAACGTGGCGCCCTGATAGAGAATAGTGAAATGACACTCAAACTAAATAGGGTGGTCACTGATGGCATTGGTCCTGTTATGGAATGGAAAACGTGAACGTTATGTTGCAAGGTTACAAGATAGACCAGAAAGTGTTTATGGAAAAGTAAAAGGATGCTTTTAGGCAGGGGAAACAATACCTATGATCTCCTCTGCTTCTGAAATCCTATATTGGCTGACCACATTGTGTAATGTATTTACTGCTTCTATGTTCATTGCTTTGATTTTAAAGTTATGTTTTTTTTCTTTAGCTTTGAGTTGCCTATCACGTAGTAGATACCCGATAAACTGAACCAAACATCCTTGGACTTCACAGCAAGAAGGAGCACCATATTGTCCAAAAGATAACTTAAATCTCATTGATACTACCTCTAGAGAATCTCTAAAAATACAGAGATGATGTCCACAATGATCTTTAAGACCTAATATTAAAATTGTTTCTTTTTTTTTTGTAACTGGAGATTGAACTCAGGGGCACTCTACCACTGAGTTACATCCCCAGCTCTTTTTTGGGACAGGGTCTTGCTATCTTGCTTAGGACCTCACTAAATTGGTGAGGTTGGCCTTGAACTTGCGACCCTCCTATCCCAGCCTTCCAGGTCACTGGGATTACAGGCATGCACCACCATGTACAGCAAAATTGTTCTCCTTTATAAAGTCACCTCTCTGCAGGAGAGGTTCTGGTTGGGTAGTCAATCCTGTAACAAACATCTTTAAAACTATTTCAGGTGCTGAGAGGGACACTCTCTTCCTTTTATATTCCCTTAGGCCTGTGGTCTTTTCTGGAGAAAAGAGAATATTTTTGGTAGACCAGAAAGCGTTTATGGTAAGATCTGGATTATAGAATCCTCCCAGTCTCTAACCACTGTGTTTCCAAATCGAGTGGCTGCTATTTTCCCAACTTACTGAGTTGCTTGTCAGTCATGTTGATTTTTCTCTAAAGTCCTGGAGGCATGAAAAGGTTATTATTTTCTAAATCAGTCACTAGGAAAGATCTTTGCTCTATCCCTGGAGGCTAGCATCTTTAGGATGGAGATGCTAGAAAGAACAATTCTAACTTCAGAAAACTGAGTTGGCCAGAATATAATGGAAAACGCCTTAGAATATCTGGAAAGTCATAGATTCTTGGAGTTAGAAGGAGCCTTAGAAATCATTTAGGTTGCTCTCCTGCCTGAGGCTGCAATTTGTTTACAACAGTCCTAAAAAGGACCATACCATGTATCTCATATATACACAAATACTGTCCTTGTTGAAGAACTTAGTTCCTTCTAAGAAAGTCCATCCTGATTTTTAATTATCTTTGGTTATTAGACATTACTTTATGCCAGCTTCATCCCATAGGTGTCGGTGAGATAGCACCTATGTTTCTAACATCTCCTTTGTACTCCTCAGTATGCTCATTGAAAAGTTAAGGAACATATCTTATGTATGGCCTAATTAAAATTAAATTGAGCTTTAAATCAGAAGGTTTAAATTATGGCTCCACAAATTAATTGACTTTGGGCAGGTTTTTAATTTCTATGCCTTAATTCCCTCCACTCTAAAATGTAGACAATACGTACCTCACTGAGCAATTGTAAGGACTAAATAGGAAAATGTGTGTGCAAATGCCTAACATACATCCAACACATAGTAGATGCTCAATAAATTTTCTTCTCTGTCCCATTTCCTTTTCTCATGATTGCTTGGACTTAGCTTGAGGACTGCTCTCAAGGTAAGGAGCATGTTTGGCTTCAAGTATCAGAAAATTCAAGTAACATTAGCTTAGATCATAAGGAAGTTTATTGTTTATTTAATGGGACAGGTCAGGTATCTCACTGACCTCAACCCAGCCTCTATCTCTGCTCCACCATTAATGTTACTGACTTTTGCTTCCCTTTGTGCTTTCTGCAACATGGTGGAAAAGGGCTGCCATAGCTTCAGGCACCGCAGATGAATCCAAGCCAGGAAGAGGAGGGGTGGCATCAGCCTGCTGTCCTGTCATTCTCCTTCTCCTTTCTCAGGAACCAAATGGGATTCCCTGAAGCCTCCCTGCAAACTGTTGTTTATTTTTCATTGGCATGACTAAATGAAATGCCCAATCCTCCCTGCAGTATAGGCTGGAAGCAATGTGGGTGAAGGGAATGAGGGTGGGGAAGCCGTGAACCTCGGGAGCCAGGACAGTTCCTATGACTCCCCTCAGTGTCACTAGGCTTATTACTCCCCTGGGCTTCAGCAGCTTTGAAAATGCCTTGGTTTGCATGGTCCTCCACACCTTTGGGATCCTTGATGGGTTCATTATAGCCAGAACCAGGCAGTGGCTGTACCGCTCAAGTTTCAGCCAGGGAGCAAAACCACTATTTGGACATTGGGATTTGTCGTGGGATTAGATCTTACAAAATGTGAGAGGAGGAGTTAGACAATAAGGTCCAGAGAAGGAAGAAAAAAGGTACTAACCACCTGTCCCAAAGTATGGGCATGTCCCAAGTAAGTCTGAACTTGTGAGAAGCCAGGCATGTGAGCTGCCAGATTGGGATCATGGAAATTTCTGGAAGGCTGCTGCCTCTGTCTGAAGGTGAACCCAGATCACTATTGATCAGTCAGAGCAGTAGTCAAGAGGAAGACAAGTGCAGGGGGCAGCTAGGACAAGCTAAAACTTGGTACTTTTCTTTTACTTCATGTAACCCTGGCTATCCTCAGAGAAGGAGGTTGGAGTGGTTTGACAAGACTCAGTGGAGCTTCTCCGATTCTAGATCTCAAAGGGGATGATGAGGCTATTCACCCAAATGCACTACAGCCACTGTGAGCTTCTGTACACGCTCATTGTGGTGAGAAGTATTTTTAGGGCAATTATCTGAAAGTCTATCAAATGCTGCAAATAAAACCTATTCCAAAAGTAAAAAGAAGATTAGTATGGTATATAAACATAGTTGCTTTAGGCTTCCAACCAGGGACAGGAAAAGCATAGATTTAAATGTTGAGTAAAGGGAGAGGATGAACTACTGACGCAGAGCTCATGCCCCACAATTGCGGTTCTACATAATTTCATCACATCTCCTTACTGATTTTTGCTTCTGTAACTTCTGCTTTAAAACTCATGACCGCAGTTTTCCGTATTTTTTTTTCCTTTGGAATTAAATCTTTTGTCTTTGTCTTGACTTGTATATCAGTAAATGTTTAGCAGCATGTTAGCTGTTATCTTTTGTGTACCGAAGCATAAGATTGTTTAGCATAATTAAGTCATGAGATGTCTCCTCTGCCCATCTTAGCTTTGCTACTCTTTTTTCATTTAAGTGATAAAAGCCAGACATATATTAATCCATATCAAATTGTCTCATGATAACTTGAAAAATTAGGAGAGAATGTTATCTAATCATGAAAATAAGTTCAATGCCTCCTTTCATATAAATAAGACTTTTGTGAGTTTTTCCCTCCCTCTTCTATTTACAAAGCATATAGAAGATCAGTGAGCAGGGCCATTTTTTCCTAGTCCATTATGGAACACATGTGATGTATTTATTGTTTCTAAGATCTGTCCTTTAGGGTTAATTTGTGAAAAGGACATACTGACCAGTATCTTCTCTGCATGGCAAGCTGAACGCCAAACAAACATCTCCTTCATTCCAAAGACACTGTTCTATTTTATTTAGGCAAAAGATGGCACTGGCTTACTTAGCAGGACATTGCTTGAGCAGAGTACCATCTATGGCAAGCTTGTTTCACAGACTTTCGCAGAGAAAGTAAGTTTTGATGTCAGTTCTTGTTAAAGAAATAGTTCCAATCTGATTTCCAATTATTATTGTCCAAATGGGAACATTCAAGTGCTGGGATTTCCTTATAAAAATTGCAATCCTAGAAAAATCACATTTTAGAAAGAAATTGCAAGACTTAAGGGTATATACAAAAGCCAGCATTGGAAATTCCATATTGCTCTGGACATGGAGAAATAAGCAGATGGAATATATTGGAAGGGCTGAGGGCACAGATGTCTTCTTGGCTTGGATTCAGAGTGAAAGAAGCAGTCTGTTTTGTAGCTGAGTCTGTGATAGGAAGCATCCAGATATTTTAGCACATAGAGAGCTAAAAAATCAAGTGTACAAGGTTTAATGAACTATTTTTTGAGACAACGATTGCAGCATTTAAGCAACAAGTTATTGTTTGGGAGCATATTCTTCTAGCTAATTCAGATGTGTTTTGAGTGGGGAAAACTTTCCAATGGTAATTGAGCTCTATACTTTGTTTTTAGATCTCTCACTTATGCATTGCTACTTGTCTGGCCAGATAAAAACAAAAACCAACCAAACAAACGGAAACCTAACAAATAGAAAAATGTAACTTATCCATTGCAGCGCTAAGCGCTTTGTTCATTACAAATACTGTCTCTGTGATGTTTGATAAACTGGGAATGGATGTTTACTGTGTCAAATCTTTCCTTAAAATGTTAAAAATAAAATCATCTCCTGTACATAGTTTAGGGCCATGTTCCTAAAGGAGAAGCCATGAGAAATGACTTCTGATGTTTAATTCTTGCTACAGAATTTATGCATACTTACTATGGAAAATGTAAGAAAATCCAGACAAAAAGAGAAGTTGACATCATGAAAAATCCTTCTATCAGGAAACAATCATAGCTCACATTGCATAATAAAACTTTCCAATCATGAATAGACTGGCTGTGTAGCCTTTCTTATATTCCTGCTCTTTTTTTCCAGCAATATCTTATAGAGGTTGTTCTTTGTATACACGCAAATATTTTTTGAAAAATTTAGTGGATGCTTATATTTTATCTAATCTATCCTTTGTCTAATTTATTCTTTATTTGTAGACACTGTGATTGTGTTAATCTATCATCTATCCATCTATTTAGTTTCAAAAATATAGCAGTGACTATCTTTGTACATATTTTTCTGTGTGCTTGCTTGATTATTCTTTTGAGTTGAATTTACAGAAGTAAAATGTCTGGATCAACGGGTTTGCACAAGTTTAACTTTTGATAGGTATTGCCAAATTGCCTGCCAAAATTTCATACCCATTATACTTCCTTCAACAGGGTGTGAGGGTGTCTTTTCTCCATATGCTCCCTAACACTGGGCAATATCAACCCAATTAATCTTTGCCAAGTTGAAATTCTAAAACAATCCTAACAGCAATAATTGTCATTCTTACTTGTCTGTTCAAGGTTATCATGGAGTTTGCACATCTTTTTACGTGTTAATTAGCACTTTGCACAGAACATTATGAGTTTTCAGACTATGAACTTGTATTTATTGTATTCACACTTATATTTTAAAGAGATTATATAAAAAAGCCTGACAGTTAGAAGGCCTAGGGACGAGCTACTACTTTTCCCTGCAATGATAAATCAAGCAGGGCCACAGGACTATTTTCTACTGTTCTGTCATTGGAAAGGGGGAGGTTTTGTGTTTGTTTGTTCTGGTTTTAGATTTGTTTTTGTTTGTTTTTGAAATTTCTATCCACTCCTGTCATAGGCAGTCTATAAAATGGTTCCCAAGGATGCTCACTTCCTCCTGGTATCCACGCCTCTGTGTAATCTCCCCTTGAGTGTAGCTGAACCTGGTGACTTGCTTCCAGTGAAGGGAATACAGCAGAAGGGATGAAATGCCACTTCCAAGATTAGGTCACCAATACTCTGACTTCATTTTGCCCAACCTGTCTTACCCTCTCACTCTTTCTTGGCTTCCTTGCTTTGGGAGAAGATACACCATATTGTGAGTACTCTGTGAAGAGGTCCATGTAGCAAGAAGCTGATGTCTTTGGTCAACAACTAGCAAGAACCTGGGACCTGCTGATGGCCGCATGAGTGATCTTGGAAGCAGATCCTCATTCAGTCCTGCTGGAGATGCTAGTAACCCCAGTCTGTATTCCTTGATGCAGACTTGTCAGAGACCCCGAGTCACAGGCATCTGGCTAGGTTGTATCCAGATCTGTGACCAAAGAAACTGTAGGAAAATCAGTGTTTATTGTTTAAAGCTGTGAAGTTTTGGGGTATTGGTCTGCAACAACAGATAACTAATAGGACTCCTGAGTTATCTTCTTGGCAATAACTACTAACCTGTGAACTCCCGCCTCCTGTTCTTGGTTTGGCCATGTACCACCTCTCTGTCATCTCTGTACCCCTCCTGGAACCCCAAGGCTCTCAACTCACTGTACTTGGCCTATCCTCAACAAAGAAGTTGGTGGAAAGTTATACTCCTGTATTAACCACGTCTTCTATTTTCTGTCTTCTGATGCTTTAACATCTGGGCCTTGTGACCCTGAAGGACAGTCTCTCCCAGAGATAGCCAACAACTCCCCCAGGAATGTGCTTTTCAAATGCAAACCAGACAATTCAGGGTCCACATGCCCAACCACCTTATGGACTCCTCACCCTTCTAATCACTATACAGCCTAATAGCAACCAGACACAGGGACCGGTACCAGATAGCTAAAGACATCCCCTGTGCCCAGAGCCTCTGAGATTATCCACACTCATCAGTTCTATGCCCTTTTCCCTGCCTTGCTCATTTCTTCCCAAGAAAACAACAATAAAGGTCCTTACCCACAGTTTCCTCCTCTCCTGCTGCCTCCTCACTGACACTGCTGCTTCTCCATGTGGTCCCCTCCCTGCCTGGTGTGCCTCCTCCTCTTGAAATCCACAAGTATAGCAAGCTATCTTTCCAGTGGCAGTCATTTCCTGATCTGTTGGCCCTGTCATCCCTGAATAATAGTAAGGTCTATATTAAAACAACTCCTCCCTACTTCTCCTCCATATCTTACTGAATGGCTCACATAAATGAAAGGCTATACCTACATGTAACCAAAGGCTAATACTGTTTCACAGAGACCTGTGTGTTAGCTGTAAGTGCAATAAAAAAGAGAAACACATTTGTAAGTGCACTCAATCTGCAGGATTCCCTTGTCTATTAATATGTTAATCAGCATCCTGTTCCCCTTTGTTTATTACAACTTCCAGATTCTGCCTTAGGCTCACCAATATTTAAGAAACTGGGCTCATTAGAGCACAGGCTACCCCATGATGGTGACCCCAAGATTCACCAAGACTGGTTTGAAGTTTGCAAGTACTACCTTCAAAAACAAGAGGATATGCCGTTTACCCTCTTCTCATTTCTTCTTGGAAGCCATGCGGGTTGGTTTTTCTGTTATTTTGTTCAAAGAACTCGACCAAATGATACTTCAAGGTACCATTTAAGGCCTTTGAGTTGCTTGCTGGTTTGTGGGTTGGTTCTGTAAATGGTAGAATGATCCTTTAGAACCACAGGTTCTGTTGTTTACTTATTCCTTGTTACTGTGGTTCAGTTTTGTTCTTTTTTTTTTGGTGAGGAAATGGCACTCCCGGGTATGTGATACAAATCGTGTTTCAAGTCCTTATATTGGAATATGGTGGCAATATACAGGAGCCTGGCTCTTGGAGACCGTCTACTAGATTTACCGCACACTTGTTTTTCTGAACAGGATGTTATCATTTGTATGTAAAGGGAACAGACTTGGAAATTATTCCAGAAGAGGAAAAGTGAAAGGGTGTGCTTTCCTAAGGTACAATAGAATTTTGTCACAATTTGCATTTAATGAGCCCATTTGTTCCTAAAATGCTTTTATGCACTCTTATTTGTCTTAGGTTGAACTAAATAGCATGTAATTTACTAAATCACTAAAACATGGAAAAGAGAAATATTTCCTACTCTTTGTTCTGCATCTCAGCTGTGATGTGCCATGAATTTTGCATTTCAGGACTGTCAATCACTTCCGATTCTAGCACTGCTTTGGTAAGAATTAAGATACTCTGACAGGTTATATTCAGATTCTTTTACTCCTCTGTTTGTTTAATAAACTGTCTTTTAAATAACGCTCTAACTCTGTGGAGGAAGACAACTCTTGAATGGTCGTGTGTTGACTAGCAAGCACACATGTGGGATGGTGGTAGGGCTTCTGTAACCAAGAGAAGTTTACGAAACATTAAATTGTGAAGGGAGTTGCAGTGTTTTAGATATCGACCTTGAAGTTTTGAAAAAGTGAATTGATACACTGAAATGAGTACAAAGCCAGCTTTGGTGCTAAATGTAAATTGTTAAAAATGGTTCGGAGTAACATCTGCCTCAGAGTATGCCTTAATCAGCACTGTGAAAAATGAAAGTTTAACGATCTACTATAGTGACTTCTAAGTGAAGGATAAACAAAGGATGAAAGAGTTTCTTGCATGGTTTGTAACTGATGCCATGAAAAATGTCAAGAACCATCTGCCTCAAACTTATCCAAACTGTCATCAAGTATTCTAATCCAGTCAAACGAGATACAACTAGAACAACCTATGTAACTTGCTGAAGGCTTATCAAAAGAGTTGTAAATAAAGGAGAAAAAAACCCATCAACTGTGTAGCTGCAGATTGCAGCCAGCTTGCCTGTGGCTTTGAAATTCAATCCCATTTCTCTAGTCTGACAAACTGTACTAAATAGCAAAATGGATTTTTATTGCTCTCAGCCATTTTCACTTTAGTTGCTATCAGGAGATAAATACCCAGTTACCTAATAGAATCAGAATCATGATTTATATACATTTTTAAAGGCATAGATTGGTTCCAACCTCACCACTCAATCCATGAGTATGCACCACATGTGTGCAGAACAGTTTAGCATGCATTTCATGATCTAAGATAGTATGTATGTATACATATGTGTATGTGTGTATGTGTGTATTCATACTATTTACTAAATCAGTTTTTAAAATAACTACTCATTAAGAGTATAGAGCTCAGGAGCACAATGATGGGGTTTAAATTCCAGTTAGACACTTACTTAGTGAACTTAGGAAGGTTATCTAACTTCCCTAGACTTATTTTCCTCAACTTCAAAACTGAAATAAGTATGACCACTTCATCATAGGTGTACCTGAATTTATACTTGTGAAATCCCTGACGTCCATCAGGGCAGAGACAAGTAATGCTCACTGAATGTCTACATGCTTCCATTGGTTTTCTGGTCTCCTGTGCAAGTGGGTTGGTGCTGACCATTGAACTTGTTCTGGCCATTGGACTACACGTAGAAGGGATACATGCCATGTCCAAGCCAAGGCATTTAACTGCTCCTGTGCCTCCTCCATCTTTCTCCTTCTCTGACAAGGCAATCTTGGAATTGACATGTTCCAGGTAGAATAGTTAAGAGAAAAATAAGGGCCACTGGTTCAACATTGGACTTTCCATGAGAAAGAAATATGTCTTTGTTGGGCTTAGCTGCTCACATTCCATGTTACCTTGTTCCTGTACATGCACATAGCAAAACTAAGGCTAATAAATAAGTCAATAACTGTAGAATGAGGCAAGGATAACTTGCCACATGTCTGAAGATTTGGGCAATAAATATTAAAGGCCTTGGGGCTGGGGCCGTAGCTCGGTGGTGGAGTGCTTGCCTAGCATGTATGAGGCACTGGGTTCGATTCTCAGCACCACATTTAAATACAAATAGAGTTCTATCAACAACTAACATATATATATGTATACACACACACACACATATAAATTAAAGGCTTTAAGAATGTGCTCATCTTTCACATAGTGATTTCATGTCTAGAATGATTTTTACAAAGATAATTGTATGGAGCTATTCATCACCCAAAAAGCTTAAAACAATAAAAATGAACAAAACAACCCATAGCAAAAGGAGATAATCTAGATGTCCATTAGTAGGAGATTGGTAAAAACAAATTGTGGTACATATGAGAATATTAAATTGAAATGATACGTATATGAACCCATTGACATGAGAAAATTCACAATACAAGTGAAATTATAGGATGTTTTAAAACATTATGGATTTTATGATCATATTGGTGTTTATATTTATGAAGTTACCTATTGTCTATTCATATTTTTAGAATTTATAAGTATGATTTATAAATTTATGTATGATTTAATTACATTTGCACACATTTTGTGTATTCTTTTAACAGATTTATATACACATGCATATCTTTTTCTGTATCAAAATTTTAACAACGGTCATATTTGGTAGTTTTAAATGGGGTCATTAATGCTATTTATTCTTACCTCATTTTCTGAATAGCTTTCTAGGTATATGTGTTACTTTTATAATATGAAAAAAAGCTATTTCAAAAGTAAAGAAGGAGGGTAATGGTCTTCATATTGTGACATGGATTAGGGGTTTCTCTAATGGACTCTTTCCATATGTGATAGATGTAATTTATTACAACCTGACTGTACTACTCTTTGTGTAAGGAGATGAGCTGTGCCATCAAAAAGGCCATTCTCTTTCTATCCATCATATTGGATTGAAGAATACTGCCTACCACCATTTAAAAAAAACCTTTTAGTATTATCTGCCATTTCTCTAAAAGTAATTGTACCTCTAATTTTGCAATAAGTCTGAAGTGGTCTGGCAGGCCACAAAAAAAGATGAATTGACACTTTTAAGAAGCAGAACACTGGAACTCTCTTGCTTTGTACAGTCAAGGCAGAGAATTCTTTGTTTTGTTATGTTTAAAATAATAACAGCTATCATTTATTGAGTGCTTCCTACTGGACAGGTCTGTGCTGAGCATTTTCTGTACAATATCTCATTTTGTCCTCACTGCCATTCTATGAGATCAGATCTGTTTTGTTTTCCATTTTATAGATGAGGACACTGAATATGTAACGTGTTGAGTTTCCATAACTAGGAAGTGGCAGAATCTCTGTTTTGCCTGGTAATTGAGAGATGATCAGAATGCAAATGGTGGGTCAACTTGATGAATGGAAAGGAGCCAGATGATTAGATAGAACTTATACTGTCTCTACTTCTTTCTAAGTCTTTTCCTCTTGGTGTGGAGTAACTATGGTGAATAGAATATATACATGTATTTGCACTCTGTCATTCATCTGAAAGTAAAGAAATAAAAACCATATATCCATACATGTAGATTTATAGCAACAAAGACATAAAATGGGACAAGAAGAACCACAGTTAAGAGCAGACCACGTGCAGTGGCACACTCCTGTAATTCTAGAGGCTCAGATGGCAAATTCAAAGTCAACGTCAGGAACTTAGTGAGGTTCTAAGCAACTCAGCGAGACTCTGTCTCTAAATAAAATGTGAAATAGGGCTGGGGATGTGGCTCAGTGGTTAAGTGTCCCTGAGTTCAATCCTTGATACCTCCCACCCCCCAAAAAAGAGATGGCAGTGTTATGGAAATATTGAAAGCAGAAGAAAGACTAGTGATTAAACTAGCAAGGCAGAGAGGGCTAGAATCTAAGTGCCTGTGGTATGGGGAGATGAGGCAGAGATGTTTGTTCAGAGATTGAAGGCATCCCAAAGAAAAGTCATGCATTTAGTTATCTTTCTCAGAATATTATTGCCTGCTTTGTAAAAAATACTCACTTTCCAATATGTTATTGTATGGTTGCTTTCTTTTTCTCCATTTTTTCATTTCCCTTTCCCGTGAAGACATTCTGGACTTCCTTAATTATAAAACTACCATATTCATATTGTAAGAATTTCAAATAATACTGAAATGTAGACAGTTATAAAAAGAAACTCACACCTCTATTCAATTCTGTAGCTGTTACCCAGAACAGTATCCACTAGCTACATGCTGCTATTTAAATGAGAACTGATTAAGCTGAACTAAAATTAAAAATTAAATGCCTCAGTTGCACTCACCACATTTCAAGTGCTCAAAAGGCACTGTGGCTAGTGCTTACGGTATTGAATGGATGCAAGCATGGAACATCTCTGTTATCATAGAACGTATGTTGGATAGCATTGTTCTGGAGGGATTCACTCTTAATGGTTTACTATATAAGCTTTCAGTGTTTTTTTCAATTATATTCAGAAAAGAAAGGATCATTCCACACACACTCATAGTTTTCACAAATAGTCCAGCTGCTTCTTAGGAAAATCAACATTATCTTGTCCTATCCTTCCCTGTTTCCACCTCAGCTCACCAGAAGTATCCACTTAATTTTTCTTTTTAAATCAAATGATAGTTTATGAATTATAGCAAATCAAATAACATAGAAACCCAAGGAAAGCACTCCTTGTTTCTTCCATTCCTGTACTATAGAGGCAAAATCTGCTTCAGAATTATTTTTAACTATTTTGGTGGCTACTTCCACAGTGTCCTTCCTGGGTTTGTAGCGAGTCAATATCTATTAATGCCTCAATGTGGAAGATGAGGATTATGTTCACCCACATTGACATCTGCCATTTAGATCTTTTCCTATATATAGGAAATTTATATTATTACATTCTATTAGTTGCCTCTCTAACTCTAAATGACATTGTTTAACCTCTATTTCTCATTCATCAATTTCTCCTTGACTTGAAAAATTTTGATATCAGCTCCTCAAAAATTTCCTCCATCATTTTCTCCCATTTCCAAGCCCCATCTTCAGTGCTGAACCATGACCCAGACATTATATTTCTCTCTGCCCACCAAAGCTACCTTTTCTGTGCTTTCTTCATGGGTTGGCAGTGGAAGTCCAAAGGCAATTAGTAACATTCGTTTGAAACAAAGTACATAGTTTGAACTGAATGCACTAGAATGTCCCTAAGTTTTGCTGTGCTACACTCATGATAGACTGAGGTTAGACTCTCTGGTATAAACCTCTCTTACCTCAGTGAGGGAGCTGTATATGCATGTGCTCATGTTTGCATGGGCAAATGCTCTTTCTCCTCTGATCATGTCAGGTGGGAGGTGCATGTTTAGAGCTTTGGCTGTTCCTGGGAGATGAGCCCAGCAGTGTGATTCTAATCCTTTGATGGCATACAGGCCTCATATCCCAGGTCTTTGTTCAGAAACTGTCTCTCTGGCATGGCCTGAGGGCTGTGGGTACTGCTTAGCTTTCTGATCTTCCAAAGTATAAAGGATTCCCTTGACTGAGGTAGCACATGGACTAAAAGATACAGAGAGCAACATTTCAATCCCAGAGATCTATGCAAATGCACAGAGACATCTATATTACATACTCCATGAAAGTTGATACAAGTTATTTATAATTTCAATAACCACATTGGATTATCTTTAATACATACCAGTTGAAAGAGGTAACTGACCAAAAGCTAATATTGAAGCTTGTTCTCAGGCTGCTGTGAGGCCACAAGAATCTCATTGGCAGTCTCTTTTGAAGATCAGTTGCCTATGTCCATTAAACCAAGATTAAATTAGTTGGTGGGAGCTGCTTTTAGCGTTTGCACTATTACATTATGCATGATTCCTGACTGCACATTGCATGAACAAACTACATGGAGCTCCATTAGCGATTTTTTTTAGGGCTGTGCTTAACTTGGAAATGGATTGATTTTGTGTAGGTTAATGTATAGCAGGGAAACTGCCATAGTCCTAAAAATACCCTCTTCCATTTGATATCAATAGGAAAGCACTCTTTGGGGATTATGGCTCATTTTAAAGGGATAAATTATGTAGATTGCATGATTAGAGAGCAGTAAACCCTGTTATAGTATATTGTGTATCAAGAAAAGTAGCAATCCCCTCCTCCTTACCTTGGAGAGGTCAGAGTACCTTATTCTGTGTATGTCTTACTGAGACTGTCCTCATCAAGATAAAATGATATCCCTGGGATTAGTCAAGTCAGGGAAAAGCCAAAAATTGAGTGCACATTTTAAATATTGGTTGTAAGAATCACAAAACTGGGTTCTCATGGAACTTGGATTCTGAAGTACTGAAGAGAAGCACCCACCTTCTCGTCTTTTCTAGAGCCAGGCAAGGTGATTAGGGTGGCATAAGTGTTGGTACGCATTTTGCTGAATTGAACTAATCATTCAGCTTCCTCATTTTAGAGGTAAGGTGTGGCTGGAACAGGGTATAAACTGTTAATCAAAAATTTCTTTAGTGAAGTGGACCTCAAGCCAGGCACACAAAGGTAAACCAATCATTAGCACTACCCTCTAGGAGAAGAGAGTTGAGAGTTCCGGTGGTGTCACTGGGAGTAGGCAGTAACCCTGTAAAATGGCAGCATGCAGCAGGTGCTCTGGGAATCCACAGAATGGTCCTCCAGCTTCTTTGGGACAATGATATCTGTGCTTAGTCAGACAGATGAATTGACAGAAGACATCTAGGCAGAGGACAGGCTTGAGTGCAGGTAGAAAGGTATGAAGCACTGTGGGGTGGGCACAGGTCTGCAAGCCAGTGTGGAAGGTAGGGGGAGAAATTGGGAGAGGGAGGTGTATTAGCTGCTATATATTGTTACTATAACAAAATGCCTGAAGTAACTAACTTTAAAAGGGCAAAGGTTTATGTAGCTCAGTTTGGGGAATTCTAGTCCAAGATCCGATAGCCCTTTTGGTTTGAACCCCCTCTAAGTATGGTACACCATGGTGGGAATGTCTGTAGGAGCAAAAAAGTCACATCTCAAACTAGAGCCAGGTGAGGGGTGGGGGGAGTAGGATCCCTTGATCCTCTTTTAGAGGGCTTGCCCCTAATGATTAAAGACTTCCCATAAGGCCTCACTTCTTCTCCTCCACCCTCCATACTGGGGATTGAGCCCCGGGATGCTTAACCACTGAGCCACATCCCCAGCTCGTTTATTGTTTGTTTGAGACAGGGTCTCACTGGGTTGCTCAGGGCCTCGCTAAATGAGGCAGCTATGAACCTGCCTCAGCCTTCCAAGCAGCTGGAATTAAAGGCATGTGCCACTGACCAGAAAGGCCCCACCTCTAAAAGGTCCACAGCACCTCTCAATACCACTCCTTTGGGGGTCACACCTTTGGATATGGACCTTTGAGGAACAGTTATCCAGACCATAAATGTAGCAGGTACATCAGTGAGGAATCTCCCTTCTAGGAGAAGGAAGCTGCCTTGCCCAGGAATGCCTGACATTTAATGGCAAAAGCAAGATTCAAATACACAACCCTTGATTTCCAGAAACACACCACTACATCTGTCTACAAGGCTCTCTCTTTTGCCTGGGTCCTGAAGTCAGTCTTTGGCTGCTGTGCCTGGGTAACGTCTGCTGCAGACCATTCTTCTTATTGGTATTTTTAAATTATAAAAGTAGTATATGTTAAATATTTTTTAAGAACTGAAAGATAAGAAGAGAAAAACAAAATGTCTCCTTTTGTCTGCTTTCTCAATCTCAAACCACAGTGGTTTTTAATGTATCTTCCCAGACATATTCCATGTGGGTAAGAAGTGTGGTAGACCAAGGGCATCAGGCAACATGCACTGGGAAGCAAATTGCTTGGTTTATTGATAATAAATCTCATAGACCTTCCCATGATTTCATTGTTTTGATTCAGATTTTTAAAAATTACCATATAGTATTTCATAATGTGGATTGGCTCTAATTTATTTAAATATTACTTAATATGTATTTAAATATTACTTAAATTATTTAAATAATACTGTTATTGAACTTTTAATTTTTCTCTTATTTAACTATAATATAAACACATACATACATAGACATATACACCCATAGACACATATATATGTTCATACAATGTGAAGTGTATTTGTGCTATATACATACTATTATAGAGATGCAATATGTCTACTACACATGAATATGTATTTGTATATGCATATAATAGGATAAGTATGAAAATGGACTAGATACACTCCAAAGTCATGAGAGTGGTTGGCTCAAAAGAAGTGTTGGAGAGGAGAATACAGGTGACTTCATCTTTATCTATAATGGTCCCAGGGTAAGACAGAACATCATGATAAAGGGGCACAGCAGAGGAAAGCTCCTCAGCTCATGGCAGCTGAGAAGTACCAGAGAGAGCGAGGATCCAGGGACAAGATAATGTCTCCCAGGCCATGACACCTATGACCTACTTCTTCGAGTAGGCATACCCTACCTGCTTACAATTACTACCCGGTTAATCCATTCAAGTGGATTCATCCACCAAGCAATTTACAACTCTCATAATCTAATCATTTCACCCCTGAACATGTTTTCTTTTTATACCTTATTTTCTTATTACAGAGGAGGAAAACTATGCTTACCTTTGGTTACAAAGTTGATAATCCTGGTCTCTACCAGCTAAGGACTGTGTGTTAGGACTAGATAAAAGGGAGCAATTGAACCTATGAAAAATAAGATGCACCCATATTCTGTGGTTTGAAAAAGTTGTATATATCTATGATCTATGTTGAAAATTACCTTAAATTTCTTAGGTATTATTTTTTTTTAATTTTTATTATATATTTACTTATTTTTATTTGTTCTTTTTAGTTATACATGACAGTAGAATGTATTTTGACATATTATACATACATGGAGTACAACTTCCCATTCTCTGATTGTACATAATGTGGAGTTACAATGGTTGTGTATGCATAGATGAACACAGGAAAGTTATGTCCAATTCATTCTACTCTATTTCCTATTCCCATCTCCCCTCCCTTCCCCCCATTCCTCCCTGTCTCAATCCAATGAACCTCCATTCCTCCCATCCCCTCACCTATTGTAAGTCAGAATCTGCATATCAGAGATAACTTTTAGCCTTTGGTTTTTGGGGATTGGTTTATTTCACTTAACATGATAGCCTCCAGTTTCATCCATTTACTGGCAAATGCCATAATTTCATTCTTCATTATGGCTGAGTAATATTCCTTTGTGTATATATACCACATTTTCTTTATCCATTCATCTATTGAAGGGCACCTAGTTGGGTTGCATAGCTGAGTTATTGTAAATGAACTGCTATAAACATTGATGTGACTGCATCACTACAGTATGCTGATTTTAAGTCCTTTGGGTATATGCTGAAGAGTGGGATAACTGGATCAAATGGTGGTTTCATTCCAAGTTTTCTGAGTAATCTCCATACTGCTTTCCAGAGTGATTGCACCAATTTGCAGTCCCACCAGCAATGTATGAGTGTACCTTTCTCACCACATCCTTGCCAACATTTACTGTTACTTGTATTCTTGATAATTGCCATTTGGATTGGAGTGAGATGAAATCTCAGTGTAGTTTTAATTTGCTTTCTCTAATTGCTAGTGATGTTGAACATTTTTTCATATATTTGTTGACTGATCCTATTTCTTCTTCTCTGAAGTACCTGTTTAGTTCCTTTGCCCATTTATTGATTGGGTTATTTGTTTTTTTGGTGTCAAGTTTTTTGGGGTTTTTGTATATCCTGGAGATTAATGGAGATTAATCTGAGGTGTAAGTGGCAAAGATTTTATCCCATTCTGTAAGCTATCTGTTTACATTCTTGATTGTTTCCTTTGCTGTGAAGAAGCTATTTAGTTTGATACTATCACATTTATTGATTCTTGATTGTATTTCTTGTCCTTTAGGAGTTTTGTTGAGGACATTGCTTCCTAAGCTGACATGATGGAGATTTGGGCTGACATTTTCTTCTAGTAGGCACAGGGTCTCTGGTCTAATGCCTAGGTCTTTGGTTCACTTTAAGTTGAGTTTTGTGCAGAGTGAGAGATAGGGGTCTAATTTCATTTGTTATATATGGATTTAGTGTAACCCAGCACCATTTGTTAAAGAGGCTATTTTTCCCCCAATGTATGTTTATGGTGCCTTTGTCCAGTATGAGATAACTATATTTATGTGGGTCTGTCTCTGTGTCTTCAATTCTGTTCCATTGGTCTTCATGTCTGTTTTGGTGCCAATACCATGCCATTTTTGTTAGTATAGCTCTGTAGTATAAAGTCTGGTATTGTGATGCCTCCTGCTTTACTTTTCTCACTAAGAATTGCTTTGGCTACATTGTGCCACTAATTTTCCAAATAAATTTCAGGACTGCTTTTTCTATTACTATGAAGAATGTCATTGGAATTTCAATAGGAATTGTATTACATCTGTATAGCTATGGCCATTTTAATCATATTAATTCTGCCTATCCAAGAACATAGGAGATCTTTCCATCTTCTAAGGGCTTCTTCAATTTCTTTCTTAGGTATTCTGTAATTTTCATTGTAAAGTCTTTCACCTCTTTTGTTAGACTGATTCCAAAATATTTTATTCTCTTTGAGGCTATTGTGAATGGAATAGTTTTCCTAATTTCTCTTTCAGTTGATTTATTACTGATGTGTAGGAACACAATCGATTTGTGGGTGTTAATTTTATATCCTGCTACTTTTCTGAATTCATTTATGAGTTCTAGAAGTTTCCTGGTGGAGTTTTTGGGTCTTCTAAATATAGAATCATGTCATCAGCAAATAGGGGTAGTTTGAGTTCTTTTTTCCCTATTTTTATCCCTTTAATTTTTTAATTCTAATTTCTCTATCTAGAGTTTCCAGGACTATGTTGAATAGAAGTGGTGAAAAGGGGCATCCCTGCCTTGTTGCAGTTTTTGGAGAGAATGCTTTTAATTTTTTTCTATTTAGAATGATGTTGGCCTTGGGTTTAGCATATATAGCTTTTACAATGTTGAGTTATATTCCTACTCTCCCTAGTTTTTCTAGTATTTTGAACATGAATGGATGCTGTGTTTTGTCAAATGCTTTTTCTCCATCTATTGAGCTAATCACGTGATTCTTGTCTTTAAGTCTACTGATGGAGTGAATTATGTGTATTGATTTCCTTATGTTGAACCAACCTTGCATCCCTAGGATGAAACCCACTTGATCATGGTGCACTATCTTTTAAATATGTTTTTGTATGTGGTTTGCCAGTATTTTATTTAGAATTTTTGCATCTATGTTCATCAGGGGTATTGGTCTGAAGTTTTCTCTCCTTGATGTGTCTTTGTCTGGTTTTGGTATCAGGGTGATACTAGCTTCACAGAATGAGTTTGGAAGGGTTTTCTTCTTTTCTATTTCATGCAGTAGTTTGAGGACGATTGGCATTAGCTCTTCTTTGAAGGTCTGGTAGAACTCAGCTGAGAATCCATTTGGTCCTGGGTTTTTCTTTGTAGGTACGTTTTTGACAGCATCTTTAATTTCCTTGCTTGAAATTGATCTGTTCAAGTTATATACTTCCTCCTGATTCAATTTGGGTGGGTCATATTTTTCTAGAAATTTGTCAATGTCTTCAAGATTTTCTGTTTTATTGGAACATGAATTTTCAAAATAGGTTCTGTATCATCTGTATTTCAGTGGTGTCCATTGTGATATTCCCTTTTCATCCCCAATTTTGGTAGTTTGATTTTCTCTCTTTTCCTCTTTTATAGCTTGGCTAAGCATTTATCGATTTTATTAATTTTTTTCAAAGAACCAATTTCTTTGTTTTGTTGATTTTTTTGGGATTGTTTCTTTTGTTTCAATTTCATTGATTTCCGCTCTGATTTTATGTAATCCTTCTTCTACTGCTTTTGGTGTTCATTTGTTCTTCTTTTTCTAGGGCTTTGAGATGTTAGGTTATTTATTTGGTGACTTTCTATTTCTTTTTTTTTTTTTTTTTATGAATGAACTCAGTGCTTTGAACTTTCCTCTTAGCACTGCTTTCATAGCATCCCAGAGATGTTATGTTGTGTTGCTATTCTCATTTACCTCTAAGCATTTTTTAATTTTATCCCTAATTTCTTCTGCTATTTGTCATTCAGTAGCATATCATTTAGTCTCCAGGTATTAGACTAGCTTCTATTTTTATTAGATTATTGATTTCTATTTTCCTGAACACTCTTGAATTGTCTCACACATGAAATTTTTTGGATGCTTCATATCCAAACCACAACAACTTTACCCAAATAACATATCAGCACTTAAATCCTCAGCTTGTCCTGCTTTCTAGAGTACTCAGAACATTCCCATGACCCAAATGCTGGTTTTGACACAGAGTTCACACGGAGTCTTACAAATCCTAGTCTGAAGTGTTTCTGGAACAAAGCAATGTGATTTAGTCAATGCAGATGAAATTGTGGAGCCAGGCGATCTAGAGTCTGGCTTTATTTTATTTTACATTATTAACTGCCCACCCTTTAATGCCTCTCATTGATCTAATGGAAATAATGTTAGTGGCCTCCCTTATCCTGAAATGTCATCATCAAGATGAAGAGAGACACATTTCCTTTCCCATTTATTAAGTACTTTATCATTACTGCAGGTAGTGATAGTTGTTTCATTTTATCATCAGAACTAACTGGTAAATATTATGTTTTTATTTGTTTTATAGATGAGCAAACTGAAGAGAAAATATTTAATAAAGTAATGTGTAAGTCAAAAAGTATTATAAAAATGATAATTATTGCTGTGAAACATGAATTTGGTCCAATGAAACATTTCCCTTTTCTGTTGATTCAAGTTCAGTGTTAAAAATTAGAAAGTTGTGGAAACTTCAGGTAGTTCATTACATCTGTTTTTTAGGTATATTGCAATCAGTTGCTAAAATGGAGTGGTTTACAGTAACAAAATTTATTTCCTGGGAGTTCTTTAGGCTATAAGTCCAAAATCAGGATGTCAGAAAGATCATCCTCCTTCACAAGGCTGGAATCCTCTCTTTTCCAGTTTCTGGTAAGCCCAACTGTTTCTTGACTTTGTTATTAAACATAACTTGAGGGCTGGGGATATAGTGCAGTTGGTGGAGTGCTTGCCTCGCATGCAGAAGGC
The DNA here is from genome assembly GCA_004024805.1 of Geosciurus inauris. Classification (NCBI taxonomy): domain Eukaryota; kingdom Metazoa; phylum Chordata; class Mammalia; order Rodentia; family Sciuridae; genus Geosciurus; species Geosciurus inauris. Next base: position 162,669 of record PVHX01000775.1, on the reverse strand, counting down.
CCTGGGTTCAATCCTCAGTACCATAAGAACATTATATCTAGATATATATATTTTTTGGTACCAAGGATAGAACTCAGTGGCACTTAACCACTGAGGCATATCCCCAGCCTTTTTTTGTATATTTTTATTCAGAGATAGGGTCTCACTGAGTTGCTAAGGCTGGCTTTGAATTCACAATCCTCCTGCCTTAGCCTGGCTTTGAACTTGTGATCCTCCTGCCTCAGCCTCCTGAGCTGCTGGTATTACAGGTATGTGCCACCATGCCTGGCCAGATATATATTTTATGTATGTATGTATACATTATGGATCTATATAATATTGTAGATCAATGAAGTTAGCAACAAGAACATAAGTACAATTTTTATTAAGAAAAATTATCTCAGTAATTTTTCCCTAAATATTCAAAATATCACACTTTAGTTTCAAATTTTCTGCCCAAACTTATTGCAACATCTTTACAATAGTCATTTAATTCTGTGCCATGAAGCAATCCTTTAAAGAGGTCCTCTAACATTCTAATAACCAAGATCTTGGCTTAGGGAGAGAAAGAGAAATGGAGAAAGGAACACACATTTCCTTTGCTGCTTGTTGAGTGCCTCATCATTACTCCAGGTTATACTTGCTTCTCTGAATCATCACAACTTACTGTAAATATTATGTTTTTGTTTGTTTTGTGGATGAACAAATTGAAGCTCAAACAGGAAAAATGTTCTAGTGCCTGAGGAACTCGAATGCTGGGGGAGAGGGTGGTCTCTGAATCAAAACACCCAGATGGCTTTTTCATTCTTAATTTAATTCCATAGTAAACACGATATGTAATCTCTGTCTCATTTCCTTAGCCATTCAGCAACATCAAGGGTACCATCTGAGCAGTGAGGGACAACCCCCCAATCTCTTTAAGCCTTGGTGCCCAGATTTCACAGTTGATGCATTTCTTACTTTGGAATCTCCTCCATTTTGGGTATGAATGGCTCCGATACTGGGTCATAGCTGTTAGATGACAGCTTACGCTTCAGTGCTTTGTCCTTCATCTGTTTGTCCAGTTAGCAAATATTGTGAGACACCTGCTATTGTTAGGCCTGGGAGTTCTAGTAGGTATTGAAACAAGCCCTTACAAGGCTCTAGTAGGTATTGAAACAAGCCCTTACAAGGCTTACAAGTTTCACGGCACCTAAAGTATGGCCCTAGAGGTCAAACCAGCATCTCACTTTTGGTACCAAGGAATGGGAATGACTTTGGTATAAAACATACACAAAAGCCTGGGAGAAAGAAACACCTGATGTGATATGTTCAATCAGTTCTACAGGCCATTGGATGCTCCTAGGCTTCCAGCACAGTAAATAAAATCGAGGAGGAGAGGTGAGGAGAAGAGAGAAGAAGAGAGGACAAAGAAATTGCCCCCCATCCCCATAAAGGCAACAAAAAGAGCATTCATTTACTCAGGTAACTGATGGTTCTGATGTTTGCAAGATTTCCTGTTTCATATCATAGGGGATGGTTGTAAAAACAACCCTCTTTCTAGATGCATAAATGCTGACCCACTTTAATAATTCAAATCAGAGTACAAGTTCTCAGATCTTCCAGAATGCTGCATTCAATTCAAAGATACATGAGGCAGGAAAAGGTGCAATCTCATTAGAGGGCACAGAAGCTAGCTAGCATAGGTGGGTGGGGAAAAGGTGGGGTCACCCTGCAAAGTGCCAGGGAGAAAGTGCTGGTGGATATCAGAGAGTGACTAGAGAAAGTAAGAAGGGGGACTCTGAGGCACCTCGGAGGAGCTGTTTTTTTCTTCCTATAGAGTCCTAGGTTTGTGGTGTCTTTGAGACCTTTGTTTTCCCCTTTCCAGGAGTTTTCTGAAACTCATGAAAATTTTCAGTGTAATCCATTTGTCATCAAGGCAGATAGAGCACATCTGCAGTCAGCCAAGAATAATGTAGCCATGACCCAGTTGTGTCTGGGCCTGCATTTCGCTGGCTGTATGTACTTCCCAAACCTGCACAAGGTCAGAATCAGTTCCTATCACCAGGCTTTACCAAGTAGTCATGATTCTGGAAGGAAGAAAATCATATGTGTTTACTGCATTATTGTGCCTTACAGTGAAAACTAGGATCAGCCCAAGGATTAGTCAAAGGGGAAAGGATAACTATACTACGGCATATTCAAGTCATGTAGCAACATACAGAAATTCAAGCAAAAGAGCTGTTTTCACATGAAGTAACATGGCAAAATTGGAGACTTGTTCTTAAACACTTTTAAGTATTCACCCCTAACATTGTTCTTTGTGTGTCTATTTAGAAATTATGTATATGTTCAACTGCACTAATATTTTATACTTTAAAAATATCTACTAAAGTGAAAATGAATCAGATAAAAAATTTAAAATGTAGTATTGTCTTCTGGACTCCCATAGACCATCTTGAACATAGGTACAATTTGAACATCACAGCTCTGATATATATTATTCACCGAAAAAGCCAGAACATTTATTTCCTCCAGAACAGGCAAGTAAATATTTTCAGCCATATGGTCTAGACACACCGCAAATTCTCAACTCTGCTCTAGTAAGGTGAGAGCATCCATGATCTTATGTAAAGGAATGGGTATGTCTGGGTTCCAATAAAACTTTATTTACAAAAAAATATGGCCCTCTGTGCACTAAGGTTTGTTGACCACTGTTCTTGTAGGATACAGCTTATATAAAAACTAAAGAAACAAACATAGCTTACTAGAAGTTTTTATAACTTTATAAAATTTTAATGCTAATGTTGTTTTGACATATAAAGACAACAGAGTTTATTGGACCAAATTCATATTTGGCAGCAATAATTGTAACTACCATATGGCATGTACATTACTTTCTCAAACCTTATCTCTCTTCATCCTGATAATGACATTTCAGGAGGAGGGAGACCACTAACATTATTTCCATTAGACCAATGAGAGGCATTAAAGGGTGGGCAGTTAATAATGTGTAGAGCCAAAGCCAGACTCTAGATCACCTGGCTCCACAATTTCATCTGCATTGACTAAACCACATTGCTTTGTTCAAGACCAAGATTTGTAAGACTGTGTGAACTCTGTGTCAAAACCAGCATTTGGGTCATGGGAATGTTCTGAGTATTCTAGAAAGCAGGGCAAGTTAAGGCTTTAAGTGCTCATATGTTATCTGGGACGTGGAACTTCACAGTAGTGAAGGATAGGAAAAAGGAAATGATTCAAAGTATTGCAGGTGGCAATTCTTAGACGGACTGCCGCTTCACATTGAGCCGTAGTTGAGCACAGCAGGTCCATGCAGTGAGTATATTGGCTTGGTACACTGGAATGTTCTAGAAGGGCATGAAGGAGCTGTGGAAGGAAGAGAGAGAGGAATTGTCTGTCTGATCCCTTCCTGGGTCTTGTTTCCCATTGGCTAACATTCAACCAATGTTGAGCTGACTCTTCTTCCACCCACTTCTGGGTGACCCCCTGTGTCCTCTGAGGCTGTAAATATTTATTTATTCCAGAGTTAAGAAGAGAAGGCTTGCACTTCTTGTGTATTTAACATGCAGTAGATTTTTATTAGAGGATTTTTCTCCTCTTTGGCTACTGTAAGTGTTTTGAAGAAATAGTAAGGAATCCAACCAGGGATCCTATAGAGCTTCCTGCTCCCAAGGGAAATAGAAAAAAAAAAAAAAGGATGTAAAGCCCCTGCTGAAGCAGATGGGCTATCAAGAGCCATGCATGTATTAAGAGCTCATCATGTGCCCTCTGCTCAGTGTGGGACCTATCACTGTCATCACTGATCTGAGTAGGCCCCTGCATTTTCTAGATGAGGAACTGAGCCTTCGAGAAAATGAGTGATTTGAGGAAATCAGCTGAAGGAATACATTGCCACACTCAAAGTTTGTGTCCCTGCCATCAAAACCAGAGTTCAGGGCTGGGAATGTGGCTCAAGGGTTGAGAGCGTGCCTAGCATGGGAGAGGCTCTGGGTTCCAGCCACCACTAATTAAAGTATGATTAAAACATGTATGATTAAAACATTTTTTAAAATGTCCAATAAAATGATGCATTACTTATCACTCAGAACTTATTTTTACCTATTTAAAGTTTTCTTTAAAACTTATTGAGATAAACTGCTATTTGACCTAGAAAAGAAACTATAAACAAAAAAAAGTTTGTTAGAATATTCCTAAAACATCTCCATTTTTGAATGATATTTCATCTGGTCTGTCAAAGTTGGCCTCCCCTTTTCCACTAAGCTCCTTGGTAATGATCCATTGGTGAATCTGCTATGAAAATTCTATATGTCCCGGGAATTCTCTTGCAAGCCACAGACATGACTCTGCCACCATTGATGCCCATATTCAGACAGTGACAACTATCTCATGACTGTCACGTGGCCAAGTGATTATGGATTGCATCCCAAGCTCAGGGATGTAAAAAGATAAAGAATATGCATTTTAGAATCTACAAAATATGGAAATTTTATCCCTGGTTATAATCTAGATATCATCTACCATTTAGAATAAAATGTTCTCTTCCCGTAACCTGGGGGGATTTCTGCTGGTCATATAGGCTTATTTGGAGGGAAAATGTAGAAAATCTCTCTGTTGCCAGGCTTCAGTAATCCCAGCAACATTAATGAATTGGATTATTTTATAGGTAAACCTAACCCCCTCCATTCTTTGCAAGCTATGAGATTTAACTGTGTTTGAGAAAGTTTTTCACTAAAATTCCTGGGCTTTCAACTTATGTGGAGTCTTAAGTACAATTCATCATCTTATCTAATCTGATATCCAAGGATAGCTTTGTCAAAGCAGAGTCAAGTATTGGCAATCCCTCAGAAATCTCTGAAGAATGAATAAAAGAAAAATGATTTAAAGCTGAAAGATTTAAGTAGAACTTTGAAATCTTTTTAAAACCTAAACAACAAAACCCTTCCCAAATCTACTAATGCTGGCTTTGGAATATGAATAGAAAATCAGGCTGTGGGAGCAGAGATGGATTGTGGGTATCATCTCGTCTCCCGCAAAAGGTGTAATTAGCATCCTTGTCAAATAATAATGCAATAATCCTATGGAAGATTTCCACAGAATAAATTCCCTAGCTTGTGGTAGCTTGCTTGGAGTCTCACTTCCTCTGGAAGAAATATGTTCAGGTTTATGTTGATAAATATCCTTGCCCTCAAACAATATGGAAAAATATGACCATGTCCCTCATTTAGCAAAGGGGTTGTATGTTGTATAGGATATAAGTATGCATTCAGATGCAGATTTGAATTCCAATTTTGGTACTTATTAGCTATATGACCTTGAGTTAATTCTGTAATCTCTCTGTGCCTTTGTTTTCTTGTATATAAAATGGAAAAAATAGCCATATCTATTGAAATGGTGTGATTTTGGTGAAAATTAAATACAAATACTTATTAAGATGCAATGCAGGGGCTGGGATTATGGCTCAGTGGTGGAGCACTTGCTTCGCATGCGTGAGGCCCTGGGTTCGATCCTTAGCACCACATACAAAGCAATAAAATAAAGACATTGTGTCCATCTACAACTAAAAAAAAAAATTAAAAAAAAAAGATGCAATGCATACTAGGTACTGAGCACCTAGTAAGTGTGTGTTGGTCTATTTTCTGTTACTATAACAAAATACCTGAGATAATAAACTTATAAAGAAGAGATGCTTGGGGGCTGGGGTTATGGCTCAGCGGTTGAGCGCTTGCCTCGCATACGTGAGGCACTGGGTTTGATCCTCAGCACCACATAAAATAAATAAAGATATAAAAAAATAGTAGCACATCATTTAAAATAAAAAAAAAAAAAAAGAAGAGATGCTTATTTTGGCTGAAAGTTTTGGAGGTTTCAGTTCACGACTAATTGCCTCTGTTGTTTTGAGCCTGTGAGGTCCCAAAACATCATGGTGGGAGTGTGTGGTGGAGGAAATCTGTTCACCTCATGTCAGGTGAAAAAGAGATAGAGGAAGAGACCAGGGTCTCTTGATCCTCTTAGAGAGCATGCCCCCAGTGACTTAAAGCCTCCCACAAGGCCCCACCTCTTAAAGGTTCCACAGCCTACCAACAGTATCAAGCTGGGGACTAAAACCCTTAACACATGGGCCGTTGGAGGACATTCAGGATCCAAACTATAGCGATGTGTTTTTTTTTTAAGTAAAACAAAAATAACAACTATTCCTATTATTTCAGTTTTCTATAAATAACATAAATTGAATTGAAGTCCCTTATTTTGTCATGCAGCCATTACTTCCGTCAATTCCAAAGGAAGAACAATGAACCAGCACAGTCCCTTGGACTATTTTTTTCTTTGGACATGTCTATCTCAGAATTTGTTTTCCTAAATTCTGGTAAATGAAGAAGAGAATTTTCTGGATTAATCTATAGCCTGTTTTACGTGTGAATACAATACGCACATTTTTCAACTTTCATTTTGATTGACTGTAAATTTGTGCTTCATGCTACATGAGGACAGATGGAACTTATAGGATCTTTTGGCCAAGACAACTGGGACATTACATTTAATTTTTTTTTTTTCTTGGCACCAAGTCAGAGCTCTTAACTATAGGATTAAAGGCTCTTCGCTCCAGTGCTCTGCTCTTAATGTGTCTCAGCCTCGCCCCAGGGGTTGCCTCTCTCTATCCTCTTACCTTCTGGTAAAGTCCTTTTGGGATTTGGATTTCTAGTGGTGAGAACATGCATGTCCAGTGCACTTTTCTTATAACCAGGCTACTTCTTAGGCCCCCAGCCAGTCCCACTCCAACCATAGCTTCCCTCGTGTGAACAACCCAGTGCTGCCTCCGTAAATAGAGCACCAACAGGTCAGGTGTGCACCGGTTGCAGCATAAGAGGCAAAGTCTGCTCTGGTTACAAATAGATTGACATATCTGGTAGAGATGCTTTGCGCCTGCTTTTCCCATTCACAGAAACAAAATTCAGCAAATCATGAAAAGCACATTTCTTTGTTGTCGACGTTTCCTAATCCAAACTCAGAATTTTCAAAATTTTCATCAAAGCAGGGACACGTGGCTGAGTTGGACTTCTCTGCCTCTGTATTCTCTGTGCCTTTCATGTTGTCCACTCCATGAAGTGCCCTCAGTCAACACTTAGCAGATGAGCATGTTGTCTCCTTGGATGTACCTGATGGTTTAAGTCAATAGACTGACTAGCCAACTGAAGTGGTCATTGTCATTATGCTGAGTTATTTTAAAGAAAGAAAGAATGGAAGAGAGGAAGAAGAAGTCAAGTCCCTGGTTCTCTAAGGAGCAGAGCTGTGTATGGTTTCCTGCTTGCTTTCTTTGTTGCTGTCGTCTGGACCACACTTACTGAGTGTCCAGAAACCTTGACCTCGTAGCTGCCAAGAGTGTCCATTGCATTATAAATGAAAATGAATATCTGAAATATTCTTTTTTTTTTTTTTTGGTACTGGGCATTGAACTCAGGGGTGCTCAACCACTGAGCCACATCCCCAGCCCTATTTTGTGTTTTATGTAGAGACAGGGTCTCACTGAGTTGCTTAGCACCTCGCCATTGCTGAGGCTGGCTTTGAACTCGCGATTCTCCTGTCTCAGCCTCCCTAAGTGCTGGGATTACAGGCTTGAGCCACTGCGCCTGGCTTGAAATGTTCTTGAGTCTTTTTCTTTTTAATATTGTGATGGTAATGAATGCCTGTTTAATTTTTTAAAATCAAGCAATAAGAAATGCAACAAGATGAAAGTCTTTTCTCTTCTTGCCCTCATGTTCAGCTTGATCCCCTAAAGCAGCCTTTGTCATAGTTTGGTGTTGATAGTCTCCAGACACTCTTCTACAACTTAACACAAATACAGAGGTGGTGGGTGTCATTTCCAGAGAGACTGACTGTTTGTTAGGCATGGAACTCAGGAAATCAGCTCAAAATGTACATAACTTTATTTTCAGTAAATCAACATAATTTGACTCTGATCTTCTGTGCTTCCAACATGTCAGGAGATTCAACCTCAAATTGAGCTCCTCAACTCTCCAGGGTGGTGCTAAGGGCCCTGGGTCTTATGAGGCACAAGGTTACCCCTAAGGCTCCTGGGGCCTTCTCTCTGTGCTGGTTATGGCTGAAATGTCTCTTGTCTCTATTTACATAGCTAAAGCCTATGCAGAACTTCTAGTGGTGGTAAGGACACTGGGATGGGCAAAGTGACTAGAGGAAGTGTAGGGAGTAAGACCTCATTTACCATCTGAGAAGGCCTGCTACTTGATACACTTCTCTCTTGTTTCAGGAGAACCAGAAATGAGGATATTACGGTTCATATCTGTGTAAATTGTCATTTAGTTAAACCACAGAACTATTGCTATGTTAACTATGAACTTACATCAGTGATTCTACCCTTCTTTTTTTTTTTGATAGTGAGTTAATAGATTACAATAAGCACAAAGAGAAGGCTAAAAAGACCTCCCATCTGGTTCAGCATCTGTTTGCATGAAGTTCTTCACTAATGAAATCTTTCTGGTATGTTGAGAACAAAGCTTTGTAATTCAGTATGTATACGATCACATCCACAAGGGAGGGAATCGATATTTGAGCTGCCTTGGAAGAGACCTTTCAGTGTGTTTTTGTCCCCCTTTCCCCATCACTCCATAGGTGTATTGATGAACTTTTTACCTTCCTATTTTCCTTTCCTTCTGTTTGTTCTGCTCTTGGTCTTTATTTTCCTAACTGTGGCAGCAGCTCAGCCCACTCCAGTATGACGGATGAAATCCCTTAATGAAATATTAGGCAATAAGGACTCAGGTTCTTCACACACTGTCAATAACTATTTTTTGAAGTTTAAAAGAGAAACATGAACGTTGTGAGTTTGGATGAGCCAACTTTGTGATTTAAACTGGTCGGTTTTAACAATATATTTGCGACACAGAGAGAGGGGAATTCTTGACCTCATTCCACATCACATCCCCAACTTGAGTTCCAGCCAATTTCTGAGTCCTCAGCTAAGTCAGGGAACTTTTAAAAATCCAGGATTTAAAAAGTAAGGTGTGCAGTCGGGGAACATCCATCATGTTATCTTATCTGATAGTGCTGTTTCCCCCTTCGGTTCACCAAAATAGAAAAGTCATTGCTTTTGGGTGATGTGCTCTTGGTACCACAGCAGAAGGCACCTTGACTAAGTTGACAAGTGCTATTGGAAGTGAGGAGTCAGTTTTATCTTTCAGCTCCCCAAATTTCTATCCATTGGGGCTTATTATCCAAAATCTCAATACCTATTTAGATAACATATCAACCGCTAAAATTTATTTTAGAGTAGCTAATAAAACTAGATATCAATTAAATTCTATGCCAAGAGTTAAAGAAGAAAGTGCAAGAAATTGCAAATCTTTGTGTTTGGGGCATATCATCTTGGTGACTTTTTATTACTATTTCAATTTTTTTCATTATCAGAGGATAGCAGGTTATGGAATCATGACACATGTAGCCTATGGCACTCATTTTTTGACATGTAAGAAGTTACACACATTTTAGTTTAAGTCCATCCCATTTAACGCATATATCTCAATGAGTTTGGGGATGAGTCTGTGTATAACTATCTCCACCACCAAGACCACAAACATATCCAATATCTTACAAAGGATCCTTCCATTTCAAAAAGCCCAGGGTACTTTTCAATTCAGTAAGCCCCAAATTTATTTCAATGTCCTAATGCTCCTGTGTCCCCACCTTTCTACCTGTCATATGAAACTCATAATCATTGACAAGTCTCCTATTTTTTAAAAATCTTGGGCGAGGGCTTGGAAATAGAGCATGTTTTTTCTTTTTCTCATTGCTTTTTCTAGACTATTTTTTTTCTTTCTTCTCTCCCTGTTCCTTCAAGATGATGCTCTCAGATGACTTGCCACTGTTCCTTTTTGATAGAGTCATAGTAAATGTCTGAGCCGCTCTATATCCCATTCATTGACAACTGAAACAGCTGCACAGATGTCTCCCACATCTTTTTCCTTTTAGGGTGTCCTAAATTCATAAGGAGGGTCCATTCAAATATTAGTATCTCACATTCTTGTTTCCTTCCCTTCCGAAGGTCTTTTCCTCCACATGCTTGTTTCAGCCATCCATTTCCATGATGTTACACCAGGTGGCCAAGCTCATTCCCATTATTCTGCATTTATCAGGGATGTTTACCCCAGATTCCCTCAGTTATTCAATCTGTTAAAACAAAACATCACTGGAGAAGCCTTTTGGATGGCCCTGTTTAAAATCACTATCACATCCTAGGCCTCCTACTTCCTCTCACCTTTTTTTTTTTTTTTAATCCTTACACTTCCTAGTGCCATCTTGACAATGCATTATGGATGAAAGCAATTCCTGGTTCTTCCTATAATATTATGAGGATAGAGTGTTATCTGCTTGTTCATCACCATGTGCCTAACATGTACCTAAACTCTGTCAATTCTTATTAAGCCCTAAATAGGTATTTGAAAGTGATATAATGGATAGATTATATGTGTTTATAGCAATGTAACAATTTACCTTGAACACTTTTAGGGCATCATTAAATTATCATACCATCTCAATGCTCATCTGGTAACTCTGATATATTAAGAGCATTCCTGGGAATAATTTCCATTAGAATTTTTATACTTCTCCACTTGAAATTTGTCTGATGTGCTCTAATTAATCCAATCACTTTCATAGCCTATCCTGAATTGCTGTGCAGATTCCTCTGGGGACCAATTTTGAAACAGGCATGCCAGCTCTTTATAATATTTCCAGCATAAGTTTTGATAATTTTTCTTTATACAGGATGAGAGAAATTGCATAAATATCAAGGGTGAAGGAACATGGGTCATTCTTGTGAATGAGAAGATTTATTGCTTGCTTAATTCTCAAGGAAATACCTTTAGCTCCTTCTTAATCTATGGGTCAATAGCTTTTCCTGTGTTTATGTAGTAGCTTTATACATGAGCCTGATATTTGGCCCCTTCTGGAGAATTCTAAGATTCTGCATCAGAAAAATGCTCTGCTTTGTGTACAAAGATGATCTGTTGACCTACCCACTACGGGACCTCCTTCTGGGCTGTTTCACCAGAGGTGGGATTTTTTTTTTTAAATTTTCATTTTTCTAAGACATCAATAATTCTTTTCTGATTTTTCTTCTAATCTGTGGCCTGAATTTTTAAGATATCTGGTAGTATCCCTAGTCACAGACCAATGCTGAAGAAAAGATTTTCCCTTTGTGTGAACCTAATTAAACTTTGGCCTCCTTAACTCCCTTTTGTAAGTAACTGTATAGCACACTCCCAAGGTTAAGAAGCACAGATGAAGACCTTCCCTAAGGTAACCTTCTCTGAAAACTTAATTTTATGTTTAAAGAAAACCACGAGTTCCCTTAACTTGAGTAAGAAATCTCCCTCTACTTTACCATCATCCATATTCAATAATTGTGGAAAAAATTGATTGAATGAAAGATGGGGGGTTGGAGGTTAGAAAAGGATGCCCTTTTTTTCACTGGGGGGAGCAAGTTGTTATGTTCCTAGAGATCTTCCTTGGTAGAAGTTTTAAAAATTCAGACTGGGAACTTCTTGGCCTTAAACATTAATCATGGCCTGATGAGAGAGATAAGATATCAATAGTATAAACTCTCAACTTACGTGTGAAGGGAAAAATTCATGAACAGGAGTCTACCTTTCTCCACCACCCTCTCTCCATTATTATGGTGAAAAGAAGGGAAAATTTCTTGCTAAAGGGAGAAAAACTGTGAGAGATGATTCAGAATCAAGCTGGATATGTTTTCGGTAGAAGCCGGTGGTTATGAAAAGTGTTAAACATGAGAAATAAAACAAAAGAAAATTTTAAAAGGAAAGAATGGCTATGTAGTTTGTGTGGTTTCCTTCATCTTGTATATATGTGTTTAATAATATAAATTGCTTTCAGACAGGTTTTCCATTACTGATATTGTATTAAATGCATGTTTATATCCCCTTCACAAGCCAGTTGTATGTGGCTTGCCTAAGGTAATCCCTCAATAAAGGGATTACCTTAGCGAGATACTGTAATGAAGGGATGAACATTCAGGTTGGCTTTGGGTCTCCAATAATTAGAGTAAGCAAGCTTACTTATCTGGGAGAGCAGAGAAGGATTCCTAAGAGATAACATATTATTATGAGTGGATATGGATCAACAGTGAGGAGAGGCAGAGTTTCCAGATGAAACCAGTGATTTAAGTGAGCAAGATGGTCAACAATCAGAGAGCAGCAAAGAGCTCAGAGTGTCTGGAATCTTTTGCATGGAATGTGTGTGTCCTTCAAACCTGAGCGCTGCTCCATCACACGCTCCTACACCTTCACTTGATGAACTCTTATTCATCCTCAAGGTTTTGGTGTAGATCTCACTCCCTCCAAGCTTTCCTTGATTCCTCTCCACACAGAACTATGTGAAGAGCTCCTGACATGAGTCAGGGGAATACGGGGCTTCTGTTGTCAGTCTTCATCACACAATACGAAACCATTGAACCTCTCATCTCTAGGGGGACAGAGGCCTCTTGCTTATCAGCATCTGTCACAATACTGGGAACATTGTAAACCTGTAATATTTGTTTCTTTCAGAAACAAATGAGAGATAGATAGAAAATGAATGAATTGTAGAGGATACTTTCTCAAAAGTCCCAGAAGGTGGCATAGAAGGTATTCATCTTGGAGGCCTTATCTGCTCAGTCACAAGCTACCATTGTTGAAGGAAATCTTTAGAAATATATAAATCACCCCCTCATTGAGGCAGACATTTTTTCAAATTGAGGATATAGGAAGGTATTCAAAAAAGGAGCGCCAGCTGAACTCAATGGCCATGTAGGTGACGTTTCTCCTGAGCCATGCAGCTTATCTTTCAAATAAAAAGTATTATTTTTAAGACCAGAAATTTACCAACTAAGATGTAAAAATATTGGGAAAAAAAATCATGGCTAAAATGTCACGCCCTGAAACATAACTAAGTCTCACAGAAGTGATGGCATTTATTTGCTTGGAAATACTAAATATAGAATCCAGTCAGCACACCCCCCGTCATCTCTTGCTCCAAAGTCTATTGTCACTGTTGTCAATCACAGCTGCTCCATCTCTCACCCACTCACATTTATATTAAATGCACCTGTATGACTTTAAGGTACAAGGATCCATAATAATAGGGGATTTGGAGTAAAATTCTTCTCCCACTGAATATATAAACCCAGTAAAATATTAGCTTAAAATAACAGACTGAGGGGTGATGAATATATTAATCATATTGGTGAATATAGTAATCATCTCTACAAAAAGATTTGTGAGTTATGAGAGTAAAGAGATGCTATGAACTCATGATTTCATTGGAGTTTCCATGTTTATTCATCCAGCACTAACTTAGGTTCTTGGGGTGCAGCGGTGAATAGACCTACCCCTTCATTTCAGATGTTATTGTCTGAGAGGTGGATGCATGGTGAACACGTGATCACAGATGTATCCTTCAATCCTATGGGTTAAAGAGAAAACATGAGATGTCCTGAGAACCTACACCAAGAGGACCAACTTAAATGTTTGGTCAAGAACACCTTCATTAGGAAATAGTTCTTAGCGTAGTGTATTCAAGTTCTCCAGAGAAACAACCAACTGGAGATAGAGAGATAGATAAGAGATGCTAGATAGATGGATAGATGATTGATAGATAGATGACAGGCAGAGATTCAAGGAAATGACTCAACAATTGTATAAGTTCAGTAAGTCCAAAATCTGTAAGTCTGGATTAACTTGCAGTGTTGCCATTTAAGAACAAATACTAGAGTAGATGGCTTAAATAACAGAAGTTTATTTTTTTCACACTTTTGGGGGCTACTAGTCCAAGCCCAAGACATTGACAGGTTTGGTTTCTTCTGAGGTCTTTCTCAGGCTTATAAATTTTGTTAGTTTTTGGTTGTTTGGTGTGTGCATATGTGTGTGTGTGTGGGTGTGTGTGTGTGTGTACTGGGGATTGAATCCAAGGCCTTGTGGATGCTAGGCAAGCACTATACCACTGAACTACATCCCCATCCTCATTTTTTTATTTTTTATTTCAAGACAGAGTCTCTCTAACTTGCCCAGGCTGTCCTCAAACTTGTAGTCCTCTGGCCTCAATCTCCTGAGAACCTGGGTTTACAGGCTTTTGCCACCAAGCCCAGCTTGCTACATCCTTATAGAGTCCTTATATGATCTCTTTGATATCCCATTTCTGGAATCCCTTTGTGTATCTGAATTTCTACTGCTTATAAGGATACCAGATTATACTGGGGCCCACCTCAGTGGCTTCACTTTCATTTAATTTAATTATCTCCTTAAAGGCCCTATTTCTAAATACAGTTACATTCTGAAGTACTGGGGGGTTAGAATTTTCACATATGAATTTGAGGGGGGTACATGATTTGGTCCATAACAGACAGAATCTGATGAATTACCAGATGGGAAGGAGGTGGAAAAGTAGATCCCTTTCCCAGGGAGAATAAAATCTCAAAATACTCTGTGACTACTGGTAAGCCCATCACCCACACTTGCTCTAAGTTATTTTAACCTATAAAATCCTGACAACCTTTCATGGGAGTGGGGAACCATTATGGCCCCTGTCCTGCTTATGAGGCAGGTGGGGAGGTTAAGTCACTTGCCCAAGACTCTATAGGTGGGAAGCAAAGGGTCATGCTTCCAACCACTACACGGGAAGGCCTGTCTCCAGCCCAAAGGTACAAGCCAGACAGCATGTGGTGAGAGATGCAGCTGGAGGAAGAAACAGACGTAATAATTGCAGGGCCATGGAGGCTTCTGGAAGGAAACTGAACTCCATTTGGAGATCAGTGAGGAATTTAAGAGTGAGAGCAATAGGATTCAAAGATTCCTCAGCTGCTGTTTGGACAATGGATTATTCAAGGACAAGAATGTGAAGAAGGAACCAAAAAAGATTTCTACAAATGTCTAATGAGAGAGGCCATCGACTTGGATGAATTGCCTTGGCAATAGAGATGGAAGTAAATAAAAATCCAAGATGTATTTTAATGATGGAAGAAATTGGACTTAGTGATTGATCAGGTATTGGGAGATGAGTCCTTTAAAAATTATGGTGGTATGACTAAGTGTACATAACATTCAACTACATATTCTCATGCAAAATATTTTAAGTCACAGAACATCCTGGTGATGACAAATAATTGAACACATGCTCATTAGATTTCTGTCTAAATACATGATGTGTTATTAAGTTGTCGCCTTTTGTCTCCTCCTCAACCACATTAAGAAAGTAAGCAAGCCGGACACGGTGGTGCACGACTGTAATCCCAGCCCTTAGGGAGGCTGAGACAGGAGAATTGCTAGTTCAAAGCCAGCCTCAGCAACGGTGAGGTGCTGAGCAACTCAGTGAGACCCTGTCTCTACATAAAACACAAAATAGGGCTGGGGATGTGGCTCAGTAGTAGAGTGCCCCTGAGTTCAATCCCTGGTACCAAAAAAAAAAAGGTTAATGCATCATCTGACCTAATTGGCTAATTCCCCCTCAGTTCCCATAGTTTCTGAACATGTGTCTTTTTTGAAGAATCTACAGCATGTGAAGATATAAAATGAGCCCATTTATAGTAAGTAACACATTTGCTTGAAGGTGTGTTATCCTAGCCACTATGTTCATAGACAAAGTATCCTTTTGTAAAGCGTGTTTTCTTTATCACTGGGAAAAAAGAGGTTTGGACCCACCAGGAGAAACCAGATGAGATATGTTAAGATTCATTACAGGCTCCTGCTCTGTGGGCACTCAGTGCATCCTGTCTGGCCAAAGTGCAGTTGGCTATGTGGTGAGTTCCTGGTGAATCTCTCTCAGGTCCAATTCCAGATTCTGCTTTGCAGCGAACTTTCTCATTTGACTGGTTTTCCCTGTACTTCATCATTGCAAGAGGTGGGTGGGATGTAAGCTCCATGCTGGGTCCTTCATGAGAGCTATACTGTTGGTAACAAAGAATGTGTGCAGAGCAAAAAATAATGTTCTGAAGGAATGCCAATCAGAAGGAGAAGCAACTGATAAAAAGAAAGATGTGTAAGATATTGCCAAGTAAATGGAACAGAGACTCCCTGCTCCTCTCTACTACATCTCATGAACATTTCTGCCCCAAAGACTGGTATTGGGTATTGCTCCTTCAGGCAAACCTACCAGTGTGCCTTTCTTGTACCCACAACCTTACCATATGGCATTTCCTGTAGCAGATAGGTCAAAAACTATTGTAACCCTGCAAAGCCAACCTCAGGTACCACTGCTTCCAGGCAAAATTACCAACATCAATTGCTCTATTCAACTTCCTCCTTAATTCCTCCAACCTCCTGAGTCCATCAGTCACGTACTATGTGTGGTGGTAGGGTTTGCATCTGGAATATGCCCCAAAGGCTCATGTATTGAATGCTTGGCCCCTAATGCAGCCATGTTCAGAGGTGGGGCTTTTGAGAAGTGATTGGAGCTTGGAGTTGCTAATTTCATCAAAGGGTTAATCCGTTGATGAGTTTGTAGCTGAATGGGCAATTAGGAGGTAGGGACTCGTTGGAGGAAGTAGGTCACTGAGAGTGTGCCCTGGGATCCCCCACTCTTTGCTTCCTGGCCAACATGAGCTGAGCAGCATTGCTTTACCACACTCTCTCCGCCATGATGCTTCATCACGGGCCCAGAAACAACAGAGCCAAGTGACCATGGACTGAAACATCTGAAACCATGAGCCACAATAAATTTTTCCTCTTTTAAGATGCTTTTCTCAAGTATTTTGTCAGAGCAATAAAAACCTAACACAGATGATACATGAGCATGACATTAAATAATATCCCCCAGTGATTGTTATTACTGTTTAAATTCTTCACATCTCATCTTTAAATCAAGGAGGAAAGTTCAAGTTTGGTGCTAAGACGTCTTTATCAATTTTCTGGTATGTGGTAGTCATTTTTTTTTTTTTAAATAAAGAAAGAGCAGGTCTTGAGCTTACAGCTTTGGTAGCAAACAATGTCTAGCTAGAATTTAATAACATTGTTTTATTTTTCATATACATATATTTATGGCCAGGGACAGTAATGTTCCGTTTGTATTTGTGATACAGATCTTCCTTTAGAAATAAACACATTTAAGTAAAAAAGAAACTAGTGGGGAATGTTAAGTGCTAGTAGAGGAGTTATAAAATGCATCAAACAGTACAAATAACTAAAGTTCCAGCACCACAGAGAGAAAGAACATCTAGGCCATGATGCACAGAGAGATAGTTCTCTGCTTCTATATATAACAGAGCCTTCGAAGGTGTGTGAAAGAAATAGATGCAAGAGGCAGACTGATTATGAGAGCTAAGAAAATTATATTTCCAGAGTCTAGTACATGTACTTTATTCTCTTCTTTTACCTTTGAACTTCCAGTCGCATGTGACCCACTGAACATTCAATTGGGGAGCAGTTTGGCCAATCTTGCCACACCTAATGATGTTCATGCTTGAACTTCAAGAAGGACATGAAAACCATACTGCAATTGCGTGGTGTGCTTTTATTTCCATCTGTATTTTCCTTTAAAAGCCAACATGCAATAAAATAACTGTCTTTTATGTAAACAATGTTGCAAAATGGTGACTACAGGAAGGCCCACTTTGAAGTGTTGGCTTCTGGCTGCTGCCATGTTGATAGCTTGGCAGGTGCCTGGGAGAGCAAATATGCAAATATCAAGTTGTGGGTGGTTTAGGAGTATCAATGTACAGAGCACGAAATTGTATATTAAAAGGAAGTCGAATTTTAAGAAGCTCTCACTTTGGTTTTATGCTCATATCATAAGTAGAGTTCAGGCTATTCTTATTAAAATGCTGTTTTATGAATTATGGTTATGAATTGATTTGTGTTTTCCCCCAATAAAATATTAACCTCCTGTAGCTTAGGAAATTTTATTTTTCTTTTGAGACATTTATTTATTTATTTATTTCCACATTTTTGGGGTGCATTATAATTGCACATATTGATGGGATTTGTTGTTATACATTTGGACATGCACACAATATGACAATATAATTTGGTCAATATCACTCCCCAGCACTTTCCCCTTTCCTATCTGCTTCCCATCTCTTGGCTTAGGGACTTTTCTTATTGCTTTCACTCCTAATTCTTCTTTTCAGGGGGAGAGGTTTACCTCCAAAGCATCTCCTCTTTTGGATGGAACACCTAAATTGTCTCTTGGACAATCATGCTTGGTCCAGCTCATATAGTTTGGGTAGGGCTGACCCCATCTCTTGCTTTATGGGCAAACATTTGATCCACATCAGGTTAAGCAAATTGCTGCATCTTAGTTTGGTCACAATAATTAATTTGTGAGTAGGTACATGATCAAGGCTGGACCAGTAAGAGCCTTACCTCAGGTTTTACTTAACTATTAGGAAAAAAAAAGAAAAAGTCTTTCCACTGCTGAGTGACCAGGATGTCAGGGTGGAAGTTCTAGGACTCCCATCTTGAGAAATTGTGACTGAGATTGAATCCAATGCAAAGAATAAAGCAGAGCCTTGAGTGATGGTGAGAGTAATAAAATCCAGGAAACTCTGTGCCTTAGATCTAGCCATTTGTGCAAGCATTACTCGTGAACTTCTAGTTATGTGAACCAGTAAACCTGCCCTCCACCTGCGTAGGTTACAACTCGTTTGGTTGGATTTTTGCACCCTGATTCTGAACTCACACTCACTAATGCAGGCTCTCTTCCCATCAAGCAACCAGCACCATGCCAGGCATGCAATGTGTATAAATACTTGCTGCTTTGAGTATTCCAAGGTCCCCGAGGCTTAGCAAATAGGCTTATATAGTCTAAAGGGCACTGGAAAAAAAGTCTGGAGATTTAAATCATTGTCTCATTTAACATATTTTTATAGAGCACCTATTTTGTGCCAGCCACTGCTCTACATGCTGGGGAAACAGCAGTGACCAAATAAAGAATTCATTTTAATGAATTTTCGAATAGGACAATGATATTCAAAGAGAACAACATAGAAGATGCCAGGTGGTGATATATTATATGCAACTGTGAAGAAAGACTTGCTCCCAATTAAGCGTGGGACCTTGAGGGAGCCCTTTGATTTTTCTTGGATGCAACCTGTTTCTGATCACATGCTCATATGAGTTTCTTCACATGTAAAAAGGGATAGTTGCAGTTAAGAGTTTTTACCGTTTTCTTCTTCCCTTTCCAGGACCACCAATACCTGTATTAATAAGGTATAAATTTTTTGACACTTTCACACACCTGAATTTTAGATTTTCATGTGTTTATTGCTAAATGTCTCTCTGCATAGTTTCAAGAGCTATGAATTCTTTCTTGTTCAGGTTTCCCAGAAATGAGTTCGATTTCCCTGGGATTTGGGGCTGACTAGATTAGCTGGATTCCTCTGAGGTCACCTCCTGAAAGTTCTGTCTGAATGTACCTTTTCTGACCATAAGCCTTCTCTGATATCAATGGCAGACAGTCTGCTCAGTCAACTTTCATTTGGTGAAAAGTTTCTGTTATCTCTGAACCTTGACTAAGTTGAGATGTTTTTTCCCCTACACAACTCCTCAGTTAATCACTTTACTTATCATGATCTCTGGTCTTGTCTGCCTCTTCCTACAAGTTCCCAGAGTCCTTGGAATTCCTCTCCCAATGGAAATGGTCTTGGTAGCATAATTGCCATCACTTTTTAAATGACGCCATAAGGATAATTTGATTTGCCTCTGAAGAGCAAATAGCATCCTTTTGGCTCTCAAGTGATGGTTTTAGACCTCATTTCCATATGTGTCTATTCTTTTAACAAGTATTTATTGAGCATATACTGTGTGCTAGTGGATACCCAATTCTTCTGTCTGGTTGGAGTAGGGGAGAAATAAATTCAGTTTTGAGCAACCACCATTCACTCCTTTGTAAGCCAATTCCCAGGGTGCCTTCTAGGCCACCAGAATATTATGCTCTTGGAAAAAATATGTCTTTTAGTTCTTCCTGAAAATCTTTTGAATGATGACTGTGAGCTTCTGAGAGTGTTTCCTGAAGAGGCAGTTTTGAGCCTAGACATGTGGTGCATCCTTCATAAACTTCCCCTATCACCTTCACTGTAGTACCAGCCTACTTTAGGCCAAAGGCATGGGGTTGTCCATCAAGGAGATCAAGCCTCCACTTTGCTCCCAATTGTCATGTCTTTGGCAGGCTGCTTCGTTGGGCTCTCCAGAATCAGCAGTGTAGTTGTTACAACCTTAGGTAGCTCAATTTTAGCTCCAACATGCTGATTAAGTCACATGGGCTTTGCCATGTTTGTTTCCACAGTACATACTGGAATCATTCCTCAGGTCCCGTGACTATGCCGTCTGGTGACATTTCTCTAAGAAGTCAGACTGTGTCTCATTTCTCTTCATCTTCCTGGCTCCTCCCTGACTGTTTTGAATGCAGTGAGTGTTCGGTGAATGTTTTGACAATTGGATTTTGAATCAGTTACTTTCTTGGATAGCTGTTGACAATATCCCAGCTTCTTGATAAAGCAAAACCTTATGTTAGTCATTGAATTTCTATCAAAGGCATTGCAGACTGGTTATTGATTTTTTTTTTAAAGAGAAAAATAAATCAACCACTGGATACTTACTCGTGCGTTAAAATGTGAGCTTGGGCGACCAGGTGTAACTCAGAATTACACAAAACTCTTGCAAAATTAGTAATAATAAAAACAGGAGAATAAAGTCAGATGGGGATTTAGTTAACTTTAAACAACAGCTCCTTATACTATCTTGGGAAAGTCTAGAACCTTCTCCACCATTAAGGGAAGATATTTGGATTTAGCTCTATACTTTATTACTCTGCTTTCTTATTTACCTAGTCTGGTTACACTCCATATGAATTTCATCATGAGACTCAGACTCTCCAATAAAAAATTTTGTCCACCAAAATTTTATGCACATACAAGCATTTTATGAATTTAGTAACTTTAGTGAAGAACAGGTGTAGTCTGTGGAGGGTCACAGGGAGTTTGTGCTTCTTTCTTCCTGGTTTTGGCTACCCTTCCTTTTTCTCCTCTCCCTCTTGGTGGAGAAGCCACTCCATTCCTCCCCTTGTCTCACCACCAGCTCTTCCCTCCACCTTCATGGCCTCTTCCATCCAAAGCACTTTCCCAATAGCCTCTTTCTTATGACATCTCCACAGGCAAAATGGGTCTGCCATGTTCAGAATGGGACTCAAGCACACTCACTCTCATTATGTTCCTTTTTTGAAACAAACCCAGGGTCTTTTGCATGCCAGGCAAGTGCTGTGCCACTGAGCTACATCCCTGGTCCCACCTACTGGCATTGGACACGCCACTTCCTCAAAAGACAGCATACTGGACATGGGGGAAAACCTGTAGGCCTAGTGAAACACCAAAATGATGAAGAAGTTGATGATTTTCAGCACCTGCTCTCCAAAAGAAGGCTCTTCACTGCTTGCCTCCCTTGGGTCATGCTTCAGAGGGGAGAGACTGAGAGATCCCCCAGAGTACCACTGTGGAATCTAAACAGCCCTGTGTAGGCTGTGGGGAGCTAAGTTCCTAGGCTGGATCAAGTGCCTTGGCTTTGATGGGCATCTCTGTCCATCCTACCTTCACCTTGAGCAGAAGATGAAAGTTTGTCATGAGAGGATCTATGATGGGTCTCCATCCATGGCTCTATGAAGTAGGTTCTGTTAAAACAAAGGCAGTAACAGGAAGCTCAATCTCCACCCATCAGAATGGCCTTTCTACTCAGAAATGGTGCAGCGCCCCAACTTGGAAGGCTGACTGCCAAAAGTTTATTATGTGCAAGTGTAGCAATTTCTAGTTTCCACAGGATGAATTAGATGAAGGGCACTCAATAAATGCTTGGAAATGATGATGCTCTGGCAGCAACGGCATATATCCCTGCTTCAGCAGAGCATGGTGCTCTTCCGGTGGGAACCCAAATGCTCTGCCAGCTCTCCTTACCCTGCAGCTTTCCCAGGGTGCTTGCTCCGAGCTAGAAGTGCAGAGTCGGGTGGGCAAAGAGAAAGTGGAGAATCACTTAAGGAAGGAAGGAGAATCACCTCTTTGGCTAAAGGGAGTGTGAACTCAGTGTGGTCTTTGGATTCCAGATGAAACTGTTAGGAGACAGACTGATGGAAATGGTGGGAACATGAGGTTAAGGGAATAATTCTATAAAATGAGCCCACTGTGCTGACCTCACATGCTTTTTTTTTTCCAAGAAGCAATTTACCTGCAGCCCTGCCTGTCCTAAGTGGACAGGATATGTCACATTCCTCAGCAAACTACCTGTTATCTGCAGGAGAAATACAGACCTGAAATAATGTCAAAAAGAGGAACCCAAGTTACCCTGAAGGGGGAGACTTTTGTGACCCTTTTCACAGACTAGATCCCAAAACAGGTCTCCACACTGCCTTGGTTTCAGAGAAAGCTCCAGCTCTGTACCAAAACCAAACAATGTATTCAGTCATGAAAACTCCAAGGCTCCAGACCAGGGCTCAGCAAGCTGTGACCTCCTGGCCAACTGTGGCCACAGCCTATTTTTATACAGCCTGTAACCTAAGAATGATGTTTACATTTTAAGAGTTTGTATAAAACAAAGAATAAGTGATAGAAAATGTACGCAGCCCGCACACCTAAAAATATTCACTAACTTGTTCTTCACAGGAGAAGTTTGCTCCAGACCAACAGTATTTAATCTCGGCCACACATGAGCACAGAACAACACAAACAAGCAGAGAACTCTGTTCTCAAATGGGGTAAAGCATACTCAGGGGTGGGATGCACACCAATTCTTTGTGGCCACAAGCTGGGTGTCCGATCGTTCAATTCAATTCCAGCTCTTACCAGGGAGAGCATCAGATCCTCACTAGGAACTCTGTTCCACAAGACTGCCCTTCAGATGCTCATCACAAACCCATGTTGTCCCCTGTGCTTCTGACCAATAAATTAAAAGTTTCCATGATCCCTGCATGGGATTATTTGCTAGAACAGCTCACAAAACTCAGGAAAAATTTATTGACTTGGTTATGGATTTTTTCTTTTGGTACCAGGAATTAAACTTAGGGGTACTCAACCACTGAGCCACAACCCCAGCCCTTTTGTGTGTGTGTGTGTGTGTGTGTGTGTGTGTTTTATTTAGAGACAGGATCTCACTGAGTTGCTTAGCACCTCGCCGTTGCTGAGGCTGGCTTTGAACTCACAATTCTCCTGTCTCAGTCTCCTGAGCTGCTGGGATTACAGGTGTGCGTCACCACGCCCAGGGCATAAAATCCATAAGTTTGTTATGGATATATTATGAAAGGAGATAACTCCCAAAATAAGGCAAGGTGTGGGAAAGGGGAGCAGAGCTTCCATTCCCTCTCTGGGCTTGTCACCGTCCTAGAACCTCTGTGTTCAACAAACCCTTATGGACCTATTAAAATTGGCCCTTGGTGATCAACTTAAGCCTCTAGTCCTTCTCCCTTCCCAAACCAGGGAAGTGAAGCTGGAAGTTCAAATCTCTAGTCAAAGGATTGTCTCCCTTGGGAATCAGCCCCCTAACAGCCTAGGCACCTATTAACATAAACTCGTGTGTAATTGGAAAGGGCTGCTATGAATAACAAAAGATGCTTTCTTAGCCTTTAGCCTCTTGAAGCTTAAGAAATTCCAAGGGTTTTAGGAACTCTGTACCAAGAAAAGGTACCAAGACCAAATATATACTTCTTACAAATTGCAATGTTTGCCATTATTGCGTATGATGGTATCATGTAGACCTGTTTTTTTGTTGTGTTTTGTTTTTGTTTTTTCCCCTCCCTTTTAGAACTAGTGATGGAACCCAGGGGTGCTTTACCACTGAGCCAAATTCCCAGCACTTTTTAAATATATATATATATTTTCTTGTTTGTTTGTTTGTTTTTGTACCCGGGATTGAACTCAGGAGCACTCGACCACTGAGCCACATTCCCAGTCCTATTTTGTGTTTTATGTGGAGACAGGGTCTCATTGACTTGCTTAGCACCTCGCTGTTGCTGAGGCTGGCTTTGAACTCAAGATTTTGTTTTGTTTTTTTTTGAGACAGAGTTTCACTAAATTGCTTGATCTGGCCTTGAGTTTGTGATCCTCCTATCTCAGCCTCTCGAATTCTGGGATTATAGGAGTGCTCTACCACATCCAGCACATAGACCTACTTTTTAAAAGGGGTCTCATGACTGACATTTCTGCTGTGCCTCACATTAAGTGGAGAGTCAAATTTATACTGAATGAATCACGGCCAATGTTTCAGACATTTCTGGGGCAGACTGAGTAAGAGAAAGCTTCAAGAAAGATTCTGTCTTGCCCGGGAAAAATCTGAAGTGACAGTAAAGCTAATATTTATCGAGCACTATTGTATTTGTTAAACACTTCATGTACATTTGCACATTGATTCTTGACAGCAACTCTATAATATAAATTATTGTGAGGTAAATGAGGCTTATGAGTGTTAAGTAATCCATCCAAGATTACCTGGTTATCAAGTGGCCGAGCTGAGATTTGAACCTGAGTGTGCTTTGCTGTCACATTGTTCCTGAGCAGAACCAGCAGTAACTAAAGATTTGGTGAATGATCCTGGGAGCAGATGGGAACAGTATGTGCAGTGCATTGACTCATACTCTTGGTCTGACAGAGGCACAGATGCTGGGAATGTCAGTCTTCCTGATGGGTATGTTGGAGAGGGCTGGGAGAGGCATCTGGATTTAAGCCCCTTATTCATCTGAGACATTTCTCTGGTTTCATAAGTTTCTACTTTTACCAGGGCTCAAAGGCCACACACACTCTGCTCTTTCAGACTGCAGTACGTCATAGAGGGCACATGCGTGCTCACCGGAATGACAGGAGGCAAACGTAAAATGTGACCTTAATGATCCCTATGGAATCCTCCAGGACAGAGGCCCTGTTTGATTGCTCATTTTTGGAGAAAGCTGAGCCTTAGAGAGATTAATGAACGTGCTCAAAGTTGCATAGATCCTACGGGCTGGGGTATGTCCAAGGTCCACGATCTTTCTGTGGCATCAGCACTAACTTGTGTGTGGCTGGTTTATGGACCAAACTGACTCTGAGAGGTCCCTCTTCTCCATCTATTTTCCTGGAAACACATCAGGACTTTCCCAGTAAAGAAAATACAGTAAGTCCCGGGGCCTCCTCATGAGGCCTGGGTATGAGCTGTCCCTTCTAAGACCTCTCTGTGGCCTGGTCTCTGCTGAAGATTTTTCCCCTTCAGGAGGCCCAACTGCCGCCACATTGTCAATTGCTAGCTAGTTACCATGGAAACAGGTCTCAAGAGAGATCTGCTTTTCTCCCTTCTGAATGAGGAGTAGAGGGCTTTGTGAGGGGCAGCGCTTCCCCCTTCATGACCAAGAGAAGGACTAGCTTGGGGTGGCAGGGCTTATACAATTTTACCTCCTAAGGACCCCTCTCTTTGTGAGCAAAAGATTGCCAATTTTTCATTTTGGAGAACAATAGCCCTTATTTGAAGAACATATCCTTTCTCTTTTTTGATTGGTTAAAACGACTTCTCTTTTATGAAATGATAATGATAGTAGAAAGGTTTAAAAGATGCCATTGCTTGGTAGAGTAAAAAGTTTGTTGATACACACGACAATGTGGATGAACCTCAAAATCATTACGACGAGTGAGAAATCTTGTGAAAAAGAGTGCACGATCCATTTATATAAAATTTTAGAAAATGCAAACTAATCTAGAGTGGCAGAAATCCGACCAGATCAATGGTTGCTAGGGGATAGGGTGGAGGGAGGGATAGATTATAAATGGGCACGGGGAAAGTTTAGAAGGAAATGAAAATATTTTGACTGTGGTGGTAGTTTTGCAGGTGTGTACAAATTTAAAAACTGACGAGATGGTGTAATAGTATGCAGTTGAGTGTTCTTCGGTTAGACCTCAACAAAATTGAAACAAGGGAACAACATTTGTATTTTTTTACAATTTAATCTATTTGGGGAATACCAAAGTGTGGGAAGCCAGGGACCCTGGTAGCAACAGGTCCAGATACCACTACCAAGGAGGCCCATATTTCCTCTGTAGACTCATCCCTGACCTCCAGGGTGTCTGCTATGGTTTGTATGTGATTGAGGCCCAAGGTCTTACGTTAATGGTATTAAGAGTTTGGTGGAAACTTTATCCAACTGTGATGTTTAGAGGTAGAACCTTTGGGAAGTGATTAGATTACATCAGGTCATTAGGATGGAGCCCTCGTGATTGAATCCTGGTGGCTTTATAAAAAGAGAGGGAGAGAGGGAAACTGTGCCCACAAAGATGCACAAGTACTCAGGACAAGATGTGATTCAGCCAAAGGGTGCCCTTGAAAGAACCTTTGCCATGCTGTTTTGACCTCACATCTCCAGAATTATGAGATAAAATAAACCTATTTTTTAATTAAAAAAAAAAACCAACCTACTCAGGTGTTTTATTATGGTAACAAAAACCTCTGTAATACAGTTCCTTTTACAGAAGTAGGAAATTCCATAAGCTAACTGACACCAAGGTATTTGGAGACTTAATGGGGCGAGTCTCCTAAAAATATTTACATTTTATGAAGAATTCCCGTGTATGAATCATATTTAATCTGATACTATCCATCTTTAGCCATGGGATTTTAAGCTCCAAGGTACCTAGCCAAACGTATTGCTTTAAGATTATTAGATCACCTTTGTCAGATGCTGGATTAAATGATTCCTTCTGTGTTTTTCGGGCCCTCTCTTATTTTCAGGCTTATTATACTTACCATAGCTGTTTCCATAGTTATCATTCTGCCTGGAGTTTTTAAATGGATAAACATGTGATATAAATATATATAGAGAGATGTGTATACACACATATATATGTTTATATAGTCATGTGTTGCATAATGATGTTTCAGACAATGGTAGACTATGTATGTCACTGTGGTTCCACCAGATTATATCACCTAGTAATGTCATAACTATTTTAGTTTGTGTAAGTCTACACTTACACTTGACAAAATCATCTAATGATGCATTTCTCTGAATGCACCCTTCTTGAGTGATACACACAGGCACATGTGCATTTATACATTTATTTATATTTAAAACCATAGTTTTGACTCACAAAGATCCAATCTGAATGGATGAGGCATCAGTAAAAATATCTGTACTTGCTACACAATGTGTTGCCTATATTCCTTCAATACCAAAATAAACCTCACCACTTACTGTGTGCTCAAAACTATTCTAGGAACTCGAGATACAAATGAAAGTAAGATATAGCCCAGGACTTGGAGGTACTCACAATGTAATAGGGGGTGTGGCTCAGTAAGTGAGCAATTGAAATAGAGCCATGTATGCACAAGAGAAGAAGACCAGCCACTGGGGGTCAGCAAGAGTTCCTAAGACAGGTAGTAGCAATACTGAATCTGAAGGACTAAAGGACTAGTTGGCAATGAGATGGGAGATGGACTTTTCTTAAAGTGCTGCTTTCAGGAAATTGAAAGAATTAATTTTTCTGGAACATGAGCTAGGTCCTGGTGAGAGTTGAACCTGGACAGGTATTTGAGACAGAGAGGATGACGTGCCTATTTAAGACTCAATAAGGAGGTTAGATTTTGTCGTATGGCCAATGAATAGCCTTTGTGAAATTTCAGTCCAAGAAGTGTAGAAGCCAAAATTTTTTTCCAATTTTACTTATTTATTTTTTTAATTGCATTTCAAGTCATAGTACATATTATAGAGCTCAATTTTCCATTTCTCTGTTTGCAAACAAGATAGAGTCACTCCATTCGTGTCTTCATACATGTACCTGGGGTAGAGATGTCCATCTCATTCCACCATTTTTTCTATTCCTATACCCTCTCCCAGAAGCCAAAATTTGAATTTAGAGGGATCATTTTGGCTACTGTAGATTTATTTGTGTTCTGTCAAGGTAATAGCTGGGAATCAAGTTGAGAGATCACTGTGGCAATGTAGCAAACGACAGTGGTACCCTGAACCAGAGTCGGAGAGTGGGGATGGAGGCAAAGGATACATTGGAAAGGTATTAAGCAGATGGATTCAACAGGACTAGATTCAGTAGACTAACTGGATCTGAGGTAGGAGACAAAGGCAAGCCCAGGGCTTGGCCTTAAATAACCCAGGGGTTGATTTATGCAGAAGTTCAGGTTTATCAAAGGTAAACCTGATCATGAGTTCAGCCTGAGACCTGGTAAGTTGGAGGTGCCAGAGACAATAATCTAGAAATCAAGAAGGAAGTCAAATTTATGGGTCTAGGACTCAAAAGCACATCTAGCTTGGAGATATTTAGCAGATTGATGGATCAGGAAACCATCAGGAGAGAATGAAACAGCAAATAAATGTTGAATTAAAATTCTTGGAGATTTAGTCAAGAGCTGTCCGTGTTTTAGAGGTGATTTTTCTTTCCTCTTACGCAATGGGGAATAAAGTTCTTAGTGGCAGGTATGACTGAGAACCCATGATTTTCTGACTGTAAAGATAGGTGCAGCCTATTGGGGATAGAAATGCAGAGTTTGGATAATAATTACAAACTCTCAATCCCTCTGTTTTTATCTGCTTATACATTTTTAGATTTTTAGAAAATGTTCCCAGGTCATTATTCTCATGAGGAAGGCAAGTTGCTTTTTAACCTTGGCCTTTATATATTTGCAAATCTGTTTTCCCATCCCCCACCCTGACCCATAGCATTAAGCTTCTTAAGGCCAGGAACCAGCATAATTTAATTTATTTAAATTTTGGTATGCAGTAAAGAATTGGTGTGCTAAATTGAGTACCTCCTCTCACAGTTGCAGTTCCAGTGTTGAGTTTTGTAGCAAATTCCTCTTGAGCTCCCCATTGACATTTGTGTATTCATGAGAGAAAATTAAAATGTAGAGGTGTTCGTTACCAACCAAAAGAATTTCACTCTTTCCTACATAAGGAAGAAATAAGTGATTGTTAGTTAAAGTGTTACATGCTAAACCTATAGGTGTGGCTTTGCTGCTTATTATAAATCTAAACCTCTGGGCAGATGTTCTTGGGTTTTGTACAAACACCCAGGAGATCCCTTTTAATTTGGTCCACCGACTGTGATTTTCTCTAGCTTGCCAGACCAAATCTTCATTCCCCAAAATCACCCAGAAAAGATAAGAAACTCCAAGGTCGTTTTGTTTCTGTCAAATGCAGAAATAAACCAATCACATCAGGACATTGTCTGTTTGTATTCACATCTTCATTTTAAGCCAAATGTTTTTGTGTTTACTGTCCGCATTCATTAATTTAGAGCATCATGAAAATGGTCTGCGTTTGATGGGTGAGTTTCATAATGAGCAGGATTTCTGCATGGATTTCTTACTCATTTAACTGTTGAGAACATGTCATTATTGTATAAGCACTTCTGATAAATCATTTGACAAATATGCCTCGGCCCTTTAAAATAATTTTTATTTCCAGTGATTTCAATTGTCTCCGCATTTTTCCTTGTAAATAGTTGAAGAGTAAGCACATTTTCAAAGAGCTGTAGGGAGGCTAAGATGCCAGTTGCATTTTAACGATATAGGGCATTATCGTTCTTACTGTAGCCAATTCTCTTTTAAATCATTGCAGTTTGTGCTCCGGCCTCCAGCTATAGAATTCTTTTCAAGCTGGCAGTGAACTTGGCAGGTTGCCAGAAGAAATATAAAGGTGTTTTGGTCCACCAAAGTATGTTGAGTGGTTCTTAGTGATACAGTTTTCTTCAGTACATCTGCAAAACATTTTTCTGAAGTGAATTTTCATGTGAAAAGCCTCCTTAATCATCACCAGTATTGTTTATTTCAATGCAGTTATTTAAGTGCCCCCCTGGGTGCCTACAAAATAAACAAGGGAATCTTCTAAAGAGTTTTAAAAGTGGCAGGTGCTGAGGCTGTGCCCTATTCACTTAGTTTGCAATGACATTTTTGTGCTAATCTATAGACAAACAAGAGACAGGTGACACACCAATCAAGTATAATGCACAAGAGAAGCCGGCTTGAGCCAATGGGGTCAGTGCTAGATAAGATGCTTTGGAGGCAAACGAATGCAAGGAGCAACTGCTTTTGAACTCTCTTGCTATTTGCATTCTGACTGTAAAACTCTGATATTTAAACTTGAGATGTTAACCAAACTTTTTGGTTTTCAATGGAAACAAAAGGAGATTCAAGATCAAAATACCTAGATCTATGTGTCTGTGAATATCACAAGTATGTATGTATGGATTTGCATATGTACACACACTCATGAACATGTATGTTCACATTTAAAGGAAATGAACGTGGTTAAACATTAAAATGTGAAAATAACCATTTGTTTGCTATTTTGGCCGTGCATTCCACCCAGGTAGGTCGTATTTTCACAACAAACCAATATATTTGCATGTCAAACATCAACACACATGATGGCATTTAAGAAATAAATAATTAAACACATTTTATATTCTTTCTCCTTTCTTGATTGTCTGTATGTAAAAACAAGGCTTCCAGTGAACTTTTCAAAAAGTTAGATTAAACATCAATTTAGAGAGACTTGGTGGGAAGTTGATCATGTGAGTGCAGGCACATTATTAACCAGCACCCTCTTGTTTCTTTTTCAAAGTAATGCTGGTCATAAATTGGTGAGAAAATTGGTGAAACATTTTAAAAAATCAAGCTTAATTTCTGTTTTAAGAAATGAAGCATACCTATTGTAAATACTGCTGAATGCACAAGAACACCAAATTGTTAAAATGTTCCATCGCACTACAGGGCAGAATTCTGAGGGCATTTATGTGCAGCTTAGGAAAAGCTGAAGGTTTTGCATATAATCCCATTAAAAAAAGAAGCAGCAGCAGATGATGGCATTTTAGATTATTGTGATCAAGAACAAGAAGTACTCACTGTGATGTGGGCTAGATCTGTAGTATCAGGTAATTTCAAGCCCTGGGCTTATTGTTTGGGCTCAGCTGCTTCCATGGCAATCAGCCATGGTTTACAAAACGTTTTATTTACTAAATGGTTGACAGAAGGAAATATGTATTTCCTTGTAGTAAACGTGGCAATCATAGAATTTAACAACCAAAGGAAACTTAGATATCATTTTATGACATTGGGAGAATTTGAACTTCAGTGAAATTGAACTGAGAAGCCATGAACCAAACATGGTACTTGATGAGGTTTGGTGTGAGATTTGTGATGGAGGAAGAGTGTTCTGCTGGCATTAGAGGTGGCTGCCTGTTGACACAACAGCCCCGTGGTTGCTCCAAGTACGTCATGTGCTGAGTACTATCAAGAAACTATCAACCAACTAGGTAAGCAGTCAGTTGAGAGAAAGGAATTGTCCATTGGTCGGCCTGAATCAAGTCTTTAGTTTTCAAATTTGTAACACCCTACTTTTCCTACTGACCATATGATGATAGTTTTTCCATCAAAGAAGAGCTCAGAATGTATCAAAACAATAAATCTTCCTGGCAGTCATCTTTGGACCTTGGCTTTCAGAGTCACCCCCCAACATTCATTGAAATATCGATATTTGAATGCCTGCCAGAGGATGAAAGTTAAACAGAATAGAAACTGAAAGAAATGTCCACCTTTGTAGAAATAAATGCAGTATGGGAGTACATTGTCGGAGAACAGACTGTTCTGGTTCAAAATACTGCAGGCCTTTTTTAAAAAAAGGAAGAATTACAATGAGATACGGATTATGTGGGTGATATATAATTATTAAAGGACGGTGATGCCTCTTGGTCAGAGGAAAAGGACACTATGAGCATGTCCCCACATACACATACAGACTATATATACACATAAGAAAACACACATGGATGATACAACCTTAGAGGAAATAGAGACCTCCATGAACCTCTATCAAAGAAATCTGTGGAGCTCTTCAGAGACATCAGGTTGGAGACTATGTTAGAGCATGCAAAATATTGCCCATATCTAGGGTTTTGTTTGTTTGTTCATTTGTTTGTTTGGAGGGATATTAAATTTTGCTTTTGCATGTGGTGACTTCATTACTTATATGACCAGCACAGAATGGAAGAAAAGAAACAACTCTTGGAGTTATATGTCAATGAAATCAAGATAGCTTGCATTATCATAGGGCTTTCTGCTTTTGAAACCATATTTCCATCTACTACAGCAGAGGCTGGTCTGGTTTTATCTTTACTTTGCAGGAGAATAAACAAATGTGGGAGTTAAGTGTCTGCTCCTGGGTCCATGATCCCTAACCTGCTGCTACTTTACTCTGACAAGGGCTTTCTTTGAATCCAATTCCAATTCTTGTCAATCTTGACTTTTCTTTCTTAGTTTACAAGCACTTAAAATAGGACTATAGTGAATTTGTGCTACAACCTACTTGTGTTCTTTCCTATGATCTTTGAGTAGATGATATTGATTTTAGATACTTTAGACAGGCCAGTATTTGGGCAATTTCTACAGCCAAAGAAAACATATCCTTTTCACTCTAAATAGGATATTTGCCATGATCTACTTTCCATAACTTCCTTTTTATGTTTTCTTCAGAATCCCTCCAAAAAGAGCCTGTAGATCCTATACCAGTTAATCATCTTATATCAGACTTCTCCAAGAAAAAGGAAATTGAGAATAGCAGCAATTTTCTAGCTGACTCAGTTAAAATTAAAGAAAAAGAAAAAAGAAAAAAAAAACAAAAAAAAAATTCACACCTTCTATTTGAAATAACCAAATAATTGAGACAAATATAACCCATGATGAAAACTATAGCCATTTCCTGGGCATTGTGGTTAAGAATGGGTTTTACTCATTTGGTAGTCAGAACGTTCATCAAAAATAACCACGCTTGATATTTGTGCCACCCTTTTAACTGTGTAAAGTGTTTCTTGCCATAGTTTTAAAAGGAGCTCCAGAGCTGGGTGCAGTGGCACACAACTATAATCCCAGTACTTTGGGAGGCTGAGACAGGAGAATCGCAAGTTCAAAGCCAGCCTCAGAAACAGCGCGATGCTAAGCAATTCAATGAGACCCTGTCTCTACATAGATAGGGCTGGAACACAAAATAGGGTTGGAAGTGTGGTTCAGTGGTTGAGTACCCCTGAGTTCAATCTCCAGTACCCCCCCCAAAAAAAAAGAAAAGAAAAGGAGCTCCACTTAAAATGGTTACTGACACTTGCTTTACAGGACACAGACTGTGAGGAGTCAGATGTGGTTTACTCTGTTGCCTTACCTGAGACCAAGACACCAGGTTGAAAAAAAAAATCAGCCAAGTATCTAAAAGTATCTCAAATTTCTCATATGTTTATGGTGTTCTACTCTCTGAAAATATTTTTACATCTGCCATGTTTTTTTTTCTCTGTGTGGTTCTGGGACTGGAACCCATGGCCTCACACATTTTAGGCAAGTGCTCAGCCACTAAGTGACATCTATAGCCCTCATTTGTGACTTAATTTCACTTTTGTCTATGGAATCATCAAGTAGGAAGCTGGACTCACGTGTTACATGTGGGACAACTGAAGCTGAGAGATACTCAAGAACTAAACTAGAACTAAGGTCCTCCCAGTCCCAGCCTTTCCCATTGTGCTGGAGTCACTGGTCCATTTTACCGATGTGACTGTTATGCCAGGACAGGGTCAAGAAAGTTGGCTCTTATTTTATACCTATTTCTTCTGACCCTCGTATGTCCTTGCAGGAAGCTCCTCAAATTGACTTTCAAGATTCAGGTAACCAATTTTCTTGCTGTTTGCTTAAGAGCATTCATTTTGAAGTACACGAAACTGGCTTAGACCTTTAGACAGATCCCCAGGGGATGACTTATGTGTGCAGTGGTGAAAGTCGATTTAACAAAACCATTAATTTGAGTTTCTGGGAATAAACAGTAGCTGTCACCCGCCATCAGAAAATACACAGATAGTGCTTTGTAATCCAAATTGCAAAGTGCCTGAGAATACGACTGAATCAAGGCAAATAACTTTGGTGGTTGTTCAAGTCTGTGTATTGTTTTAACTTTCTGGCCAGGATGGTTCATTTCAGTGTGGTTTTCAGAAAACTAGATATTGGGTTGTGCCTGCCACATTTCATCAGTCATGCTGTATTACGTGCATTAGGAGGCCCTATGAATTCTTTTGGTCTCAGATTTACTGCAAGATGAGGCAGAAATCCATTTATGAATCCAAGGAAAGAGACTGTTAAAGATAGTCCCCCTTCACCAGGGGAGATAGCCCTTGCTTTTCTCTCACTGTTCTTTTGCGACAGTCCTCCTGCCAAACCTAGTTCTTCCCCCGCAATAAAGAGACTTACAACTCAAGGGAAGCTAAATTCAAATAGAGGGAAAATATTTTTCAAAGAGGTGTGGCTGATTTTAAAATGATCTTTATTTTTTTAAACAATTCACAGCAGCTGTGATGAGCTTAAAAAACAACTTCAACACCAGTGATGAGATGAGCCCATCAGAGAACATCTACTGATAGTCTCAAATGCCTGGAGAGTGTGCTCCTGTACCAGCCATGTTTATTGACCTTCTGTTTTGAAATCATTCAAGATATTTAATATAGAATATTTCAAATATATAGAAAAACAAAGAATGCTGTATGTGGCACCATCATCCAGGCAGATATGAACATTTCGCCATCTTTGCTTCAAATTTCCACTATTTTTTATATAAACAACACAATCTTGTGTGTGATACACACACATATATACACACATACATACATATGTGCATAAACAAAGTAATGTAGACAGAAATGAATTTTAATTTTAGATATGTAATTTTATATAATATATATGTACATGTAATTGGTTACAGATTGCACACACTGAAGTCATTTAACAAACATACTGTACTGGGGATAGGAGGCTCCCTGTATACACTTGGAGTCTCAAATTCCCAATAAAATATATTTGCTAAAAATTCTTTTAGAAAAAAAAATCTATCAAACTCTTTAAATCTTTGTATGTCTGAAGATATATTTATTTTGGCCTTCTACTTAAACATTCAGCAAACATAACATTCTAGGTTGACAAGAGAACCTAGAATGTTGTTTGCTAATTTTTTTCCTTTTTAGCCTGAATCTATTATGCCAGTCCCTTCTGGTATCCCTTGCTGCTGATTGGGTCTGCGATTTTGTATGAGTTACTTTACATTTAGACTCAAATACTCAGTGGAAACCAAAATCTCAGCTACTGCTATAGGCTTTCAACTTCAACTTATTTGGTCAAAGAGATGTTGATCTTGCTTTTGTCTCTGACCATATATTTTATATTACTTTTTATTTTCATTTCTTTTCATGATCTATTGCTGGGTAAAACTTGATCTGATGGCAGAAATAAGAATAAAAGCTAAACATTTAAACTATTTATCTCATTATGATAGTAGTGAATATCCACAGTCTCCCCACCCTCTCTACTTCAGGTTAAGGAATCCTGCCTATAAGGAGAAATAATAGCCCTCCTCTTGCACCTGCAGACATTTCTATAATGGTACTTGTCTTACTGTTTGGTCATAATTTATCTACCTCACTGTTTAGTTCAATTGTGAGCTTTTTGAGCTTTTGTGTCCAATTAACATCTGAACTTCCAGGAATTTGGCTCACAGCCAGGAACATAGTAGGTGCATTCAGAAATGGATGCATTAGTCAAAATAGCACTTAAATTTGAATCTTTAGGCATTTTATATTAAGGTTCTAGACCATTCTGGCCTCTTGGTGGTTATTGAATCACAAGAATAAGTGCTAAGGTAGAGAACTTCCCGGTACCCACAACTCCCACGCTGTTAGCTCACTGTCTTCTCCTTCAGTGCCACTTTCTGGCTGTTGCCTTCTAAGTTGATGTGGGAGAATTAATCACATAGTTTTTCAAAAAAGTACTGAAAGAGAAGTTAACAAGAACACAGAGGGAGGGCTGGGATTGTAGCTCAGCGGTAGAGTGCTTGCCTCGCATGCGTGAGGCCCTGGGTTCGATCCTCAGCACCACTTACAAAGCAATAAAATAAAGACATTGTGTCCATCTACAACTAAAAAAATATTAAAAAAAAAAAAAAAAAGAACACAGAGGGACAGGGCCAATTTTCTTAAAGTTGCTTTGTCCTTTGGGGGAGAGAGATGAAAGAAAATAGAACACCATCAACTGGTCCCACTGAGGTGCTGAATGACAACCACTGGTTTTAAGCCATAGTTGACACTTAAAGAAAATCCCGCAGTTCTGGTTTCTCAGACTTAATGACTCAGGTGTTCTAGGTATCAAAGGACAGGGTTAGTCCATGAAATGTTCACCTCTGGAATCCTGTGGCCCTAGTAATAAGTTATAACAATCCCCTGTTTATTTAAAAAGATGAAGCAGCTTAAGGTTTGACTGTTGGTCTAAAAGAGTAGGTGAGCTGTTCAGATTCTAAACCAAAGTGCACGACAAGGAAATGTTCATCCATATAAATATGTGACAACTAGGAAAAAACCAATCTGGTCCAAATGGAGCTGACCGTTTTCTGTTCTGTAGATACAGTTAAGGGGCCCATGGAGAAATGAGCAGGAAGGCCACTGCTCTCTCGCCTGCTCGTTATAGCCTTTTATTGTTCCTTATCTGACCCAGATTCTGAGTCACTACTCTGAACTTAATTTAAGGAGTGGTTCAGTGTAATGAGTTTCCAACTCCATGCGGAAAACAAATTTGCATTTTTCCAACTGATTAGTTTCTCTACTGATTAACTCAGTGAGGTCAGCTTTTGGCCACTGATGCAGCTGATAGGCACAGCTGATATTTTCCAGTTTTAGAGTTGAGAAGTCTACCTTTAAGTTCTCATTTTCATTGCTAAGGGACGAATCATGACAATTCAGAAGAGAAGGAAATGCTGGCATGCTTACACATCTACTTTGGTGCTTTTGGGCTTCCATTGTTCAGGAACGTAGCAAAGGCCAACCTCACCTTTCTTCCTCTCCTTTCCTAGTGCCAACTATAGAGTCCTCTCATGAGAACTGCCAGAGGTGATCTGTAGCAGTGTTCTCGAAGTTGCACTGGGAACAGTGTAAGATAGAAAACATGGGCTTTGGAAACAGAAGACACTGGATTGGAATCCCCAGTTCTATCATGTTCAAAGCTATGTAAACGTGAATTAGGTCTGTGCCTTAGTTTGCTCATCTGTGCATTGGGACAATAGCAGCCTTCTCATGTTATTGGGAGCAAAAGAGGAAACATGTGACAATGCTATTAGTAAATAATAATCATCTTCCAAGCTGGGTGCAGTGGCGCACGCCTGTAATCCCAGCACTTTGGGAGGCTGAGACAGGAGAATCACAATTTCAGAGGCAGCCTCAGCAAGGGCGAGGCACTAAGCAACTCAGTGAGACCCTGTCTCTACATAAAACACAAAATAGGGCTGGGGATGTGGCTCAGTGGTTGAGTGCCCCCGAGTTCAATCCTTGGTACCAAAAAAAAAAAAAATAATAATAATATTAATTATCTTCCATTGATGAAGTCCTAGGTCAGATATGGTGGTATATTAAGAAGGAAGCTTAGTAGCACTTATGCTACCCCTATGTCTCAATTCTTTTCTGTAAGTGTCCAAATTATTTCTATTCTTAGGTGCAGAGGTTGGATAACCCTGTCTATGGATTGAACTCCATTCAAATCTTCAGCAGATCACAGATTGCTCCTTCCCCTGAGTTCTTTTCACTGCTGACCTAGCTAGCATCTTCCTATGAACAGGACATGCACTACATGTGATGTCAGGAAGACTTGGGGTGAAAGAGAATGATCTGAGATTGTATAGATGCATCGTCTTCTCAGCCAAAATATCCTGTTGAAATTTTACAACATCATTTCATTTTTAGTGTATTTGCTTTTATACTTTCTAATTTCTGACAAATGTTGCTGTATTTCTGTTTTTGGTAGTGACCTAAAGTTTTCTTTGACTGTGGGGTTGTTTAAGAAAAAAAATAAGTGATTTAATTTACATGACACTATCGAGTAAATAATAATGATTCCAGTGGCATGTGAAAATGACAGAGGACAAACTATCAGATTATCAAGCAGGTGACTGAACTTTAAGAAATAAAAGTCTGGGGGCTGGGGTTGTGGCTCAGCGGTAGAGTGCTTGCCTAGCATTTGTGAGGCACTGGGTTTGATCCTCAGCAACACATAAAAATAAATAAGAATAAAAGTATTATG
Source organism: Geosciurus inauris (assembly GCA_004024805.1). Classification (NCBI taxonomy): domain Eukaryota; kingdom Metazoa; phylum Chordata; class Mammalia; order Rodentia; family Sciuridae; genus Geosciurus; species Geosciurus inauris. The sequence goes on along the minus strand of PVHX01000775.1, from coordinate 124,606 downwards.
TCTGCCTACAACTACAAAATTTTTTTTTTAAAAAAAAGAAATTTAAGTCTGCTTCACTTAGTAGAACTCCACTCAAGGGATCTGCTGTCTTTTGAGTTTACAAATTACTTCCTTCCTATTTTCCCCTCAAATGGACTGTTATCATCTTAGCAAAGAATGTCTTTCTACATCCTAATCTAACAGTTCTACAATGTATTTGCACGAAACCTTAGTTATTACTTGATTGAAGAAGAGAGTAATGTATTCCTTGATTCAACTTTGTAAATTGGTACACACCCACAGAAGTATAATCCAAAGAAAAATAGTTATGCTGTGAACAATCACAAATTGTGATAAAAATGAGAAATATTTCACCCACTGTGACTTTTCTTCCTTACAAACATCTCTTAGTCCTTGCTGAAAACAATATTACTGTGATCCTAGATATCATGGGAAAGAACAGAATGTTTTCCTACTGGATATTAGATTAAAAATAAGTTCATCTTCTTTGAGTCCCTACCAACAGGGACTGTCTACTCTGTCAATCAGGCATTACTGGCAGCTGGAGAGAAAAGAATTCTGATGTGGTAGCCCTTGTCAGTCCCTATTTGTCATAGGAATTATTCTCTACTTGATTATTGGGAGTAGCACTCTGATCATTGGGAGATGCCAAAGAACATGAAAGACATTCTTTGTTAAATGTGTAATGCCATGCACCCTCATGCTTCAGAAATGGCTCCCATGCACTGTTCAGCAAATAGTTTTATTTGGTTCAAATTAAGTATCCATCTGTCAGGATGAATTATATTAATCAGTTATTCAAAGAGAATTTCCTATGTTACATGGTCATACTGTATTGGCAATATGGAATGAGCCTGTTCACCTTAGAGATGAAGGTAGCTAGTCACATTCATCTCTATGATTCCTAGAGTGCCCCACTCCAAAGTTAGAAAGAACTGCCTCTTCTTTTAATTTCTTTATCAAATGATTCTGTTATATCTTTGAGATTGATTCTTTAATCAAACCTGCCCCTGTAAGATGACACTCTATGAATACATAGCACATCAAACTTTTCGTTCTCTAACATTCAGATGTACTGAAAATAGCAGCCATTCTTATGGGGTGGGATATCATTTTAGGTTTAACATTATATATATATTTTTTCTTTTTTCACCGTGGTTAACTTCCATGTCGTCTGCTGAGTAGGATCATAGAAAAATACTTTTCTTTTATGATCTTGTTTCTGCTTTGAACTAACCATTTGGTTTGGCACTGCAGGAATAAATTCAGAGCAGCATTGACGGATTCCAACAACTTATGTTTAACCTGGAAGAAGAAAATCATGCTCTGAAGAGTAAAATTTGGTCCTATGTAGGATTTGTATCTATTACTGGATATTATTTGGTATATTTGATATATACTTATTATTTGGTATTATTTGGATTTTCTTAATCTTTTATTGTCTGATTCTTCATGCTCCTGAGGGGGGTTGAACAACCAAAGGTCCATTTATAGCAAAATGGGACAGTGTTACAATAATGGTTAATTACTGCAGAGTATTAATAAGGAAACTTATTTGCTAATGGCAAAACCCAGTTCAAACTAACTTGTACCAAAATAACTGCTTTCTTATTTTTAATGTTTTATTTTGGGTGGTGGGGTGGAGAACCTATAAAGTTTAAGTTCCTATGATAACTAGAGATAAGCACTGGGCTTTGTCTTCTTCCTAACTGTGCATTGATCCCATTCTTTCCCATTGCAAAAGGCCTTCACATGTCAGGGGAGAGCCCATTCTCCAGGAGGATCCTAGGAAAAAACTCTGTGTCACATGCCTGTTTTTGGGGCAATCACTGTGGTCATGGATGCAGGGTTTTTTAATATATATATATACACATATATTATGTATTATATATATGGATATATAATACATAATAATTAATATATACTAAAATTGTTATAATTATATATTACAATACACATATGTATATATTTATATATGTATGTGCAGTTGCAGTTCACTCTTGGAACATATTAGAATTCTGGATTCTGAATGGGGATTAGATAGGGGCTAGCAGCACCCCCTATCCAAACCCCCAAAAAAGAAAGAAAGAAAAAGACAAAGAAAAAAGGACTTGGAGAAATGAGGCCTTGGAAGGTTAAGCTATGACCTTTGACCTCAATTAGTACCTACTATGTTGAACTGAGAAAGGAGGATGAGAATCAAGGGCAAGTTCAAATGGTGATGAAGTTGGACAAATCATAGGGGGAAAAACTCTCCTAAGATCGTTTCCACTAAAATCTGATGTGTTGATTGAGAAGAAAGCCATATTGCTAAGAGACCCTTGGGGCTGTGGCTTAGTGGTAGTGTTCTTGCCTAGCACGCATGAGGCACTGGGTTTGATCCTCAGCACCACATATGATATAAATAAAATAAAGGTATTATGTCCATCTGTAACTAAAAATATTAGGAAAAAAAGAAGAAGGAAAGACTCTTAAACACAGACTAATGAGATAGACACGTGTCTCTCTCCTGTACAGTCTAGAATTGGACCGAGGTGCAGATTGGTTGAGTCACTTTGTTCCATGAGTTCTCCAAGGATCCAGGCTACTTCTGTGTTCCTGCTCAGCCTTGCTCTAGGTTCAAGTCCACATAATTAAATTTGGGTCACATTATTACCTTTGCACTCCAGCCCACAGGAAAGGAAAAGGAGGGTAGAGGTCAAGACCCTCCTTATAAAAAATGTGATTTTTCAGGTTACCCAGATGGCTTCTGCCTTCATTTCATCAGTCAGAACAGTCATGCGGCCACACCTACCTACCATGAGAGCTGGGAAAAGTGATCTTTACGTGAGTAATCTTGTACCCAAATAAAGCTCGAGGGGCTTTGTTGTGATAGAGACTGGAAAATAATTAGCATCCACCATGCCCCCAAATGCAGAAGCTCTTTAAAAACCACTCTAGCTGCAGTGTAGTGAAAGGTAAGTGTATTCATTGTTTTTGGTGCTGATTAAAATGCACTTAGCCAGGTGAGTGGGGATCCAGCCAAAATGCAGCTATGCGTTTATATGTCCTTGTTACCTGTCAAAGCTCCTTAGTAGTACAGGCACCCTGTGTTTTGCCACCCAGGTTACATTTGTTTTCCTTTGATTTTCCTTGTGTTTGCTAAGACAAAAGGTAGATGGGGTCTTTGGCATCATGATATTTTTGCCCAATTTAGGTCTGAGTAACAAGGGTGAAGAGTGGAGAGAGACTTCCTCAGCTGGGAAGAAATGAACCGTGCCATGGCATTTATAATGAATCCATTTGTAGCCCCCATTATTGTTTTGCTTCCCTTGTGTAATTTTTCCTAGGCATTCTCCGCCAGTTTCCAGGACTAGAACACGCTGCCCCTCATAGCATCTCTCCCGTCTTGGGCTAAACCAGTCTTCATTTTCCAGGTCTCCAAGCAACAGAATCTTAAAAATGAAATATTCATTTTTCTGAAACCTAATTTAATTTCAGCGATGACTGGGTTGCAGAGCTTATCAGATCACAGAATCTGAAAAATTCTCTGAATTAACAATTCTCTCCTCGTGATGGAGTTTTTATTTAATTTTATTCCTGTGTTTATTTATTTATTTATTTTGCTACACCTTGTTAAAATGTACACACTCTGTTTTAACCTTGGTGTGTCTGACAGTGATAGACTCATTTGTGATCCAGGAGTAATGAGAAATAGTGCAGGCAATCATCTTGCTGTCAATAAACGAAATACATCATTATTTTTCTAAAACGGGGATTAGTGTTTCTCCCAAATGTAGCTTCTATCCTGAGTGAGAAATCAACTCTTCTTCAGTTTTATTTTTGGAGCAAATTCTGAAGTATGGTAGTAAGGAATTCATTTTTCATAACTTCTGGGGCTGATGAGTCATTACCGACATGTAATATCCAATTAAAGCTATGACAAATGTCATTGTGTGTCATGCACCGTGGGGGTGATAAATTGTACCACAATCTAAAAGCCATGTTTTGGTAGATGCTGTTTTGCTGAAAGACTGCAATTATAGCCTGCTTTCAATGGGGTGTCTTTGTTTTAAACACAGGGTAATAGAGTTCTAAATAGAGAGATCAGGTTAACAAAAGACTAGCAGTTGAAGTTCTGCTATTGCCATCATTTCTACCTACACGTAGCCAGTATCTATGTAAATTCCTCAAGGTATGGTTGCTCCTAAAAAGTTTGGTCCAGATGACTAAATTTCTTTTTTAATGACATGGCCTTTTTGGTTAATCCTCATTCCTTGGTATTGTAGGCTCTCAAAACAATACAGAAACTCAGAAATCCTTTGATGAAGTTGTCTGATAGTTAGACAAATGGGAAGAGTTTACATTCTTCAAATTTTACCTTTCTCTAAAATAGTTACACAGATAGAATGGACAATTTAATTGAATTTTACCAGATAATTTTTCATCTCTCCATATAGACCTTCCTTTGCTAGTATACATATTTTATGATTGTGTCTCACTGTTTTGCATAGGTCTGGTCTAAAGCTTAATATTTCTTGATCTCAATAAGGAGATAAAGAAGAGTGGTGATGAAGCTGAGCATGGTGACCCAAGCCTGTGATTCCAGCTTCTCGGGAGACTGAGGCAGGAGGATCAAAAATTTGAGGCCAACGTGAGCAATTTAGTGAGAGCCTATCTCAAAACGCACATTTCATTTTGAATGCTATATAAAAATACACAGATGGTTTTCCTACAACACAGATATCTCTAACAATATTAGAATATGAGATAGATTTGTTATAGAATGTAATTTACATTTATCAGTCAGATGTCTGGTTTAATAATTATGGGGAATATATCCATTTTCAGCTACCATGGGTATGTTAGTCGTATCCATTACTATAGCAAACACTTAAGATAAATCAACCTATAAAGAGAGAAGGTTTATTTTGGCTCACAGTTCTGGAAGTTTCAGTCCATGAGTAATTAATTAGCCTCATTTCTTTGGGCCTGTGGTGGTTCATTTCATCTAGGTGGGAGTGTGTGACAGAAGAGGCCCCAGATGTGGACAAGAGAGAGAGAGGAAGAAAGAGAGAAAGAGAGAGAGAGAGGGAGGGAGAGAGAGATGGAGAGAGAGAGCAGAGAGACAGAGACAGAGATAGACAAGGGTTAAACCTCCTCTGGGGTATGATCCCAGTGATCTACAACCTCCTGTTAGGCCCCGCCTCTTAAAGTTTTCTACCACCTTCTAATAGCATCAAACTGAGGACCAGGCCTTTAAAACATGGGTCCCTTGGGGATATTCAAGATCCAAACCGATGGAGGAGAAGATCAATCCTCCTGCTAAGGACAACTAGAAAAGCTAAAGAAAACTTGTAAATAGATCATTTTTAAGGCACTAGAGAGATATCAAGGTAGAAGTTTTTCAGGGGCCAAGATCCTGAAGAGAAAGGAAGTACAAAAAAGTCGAAGCAATTTCCAATTCAAAGGTAGTTCAACACAAAGAGGAGAAAAACAACCAAGTGGTTAAGAGCACAAGGAAGCTTCTAAAGGATGAGAATCTAGTAGAAGCTCTTGACAACTTAGAGGAAATATACACATTTATAAGAAGAGAAATTATTAAAATTTACTTAAGAAAGAAAAGATTTTAATAGTCTCATATCTAGTAAAGAGTACTCAATAAAAGACTTCCCAGAAATTCTGACCTTGGATGGGTTTACCAATAAGCTGATGTAAACAGTAAGGGATAAATAATATCAGTCTTATACAAACAGAGTCTTATGGTTTGGATCTGGAATGCCTCCCAAAGTCTCAGGTGTTGAAGCCTTGGTCCCCGGTACAGCGGTTAGGAGATGGTGGAAAATATAGGCAAGTGGAGCATGGCTAGAAAAAGCAGGTGGCTGGGAACATGCCCTTGAGGACTACATACATCCTGGTCCCTTCCTCTTTCTCTCTCTGCTTCCTGCCTGTCGTGAGTGGAGCAGTCTTCCCATATCACTATGTTCTGCCTCACCTCAGGCCCAGAGGAATGGAAACTGCTCACCATGGACTAAAACTTCTGAAACCATGAGCCAAGATAAATTTCCTCTTTTAAGTTGTTCAGGTATTTTGGTCACAGAAACAAAAAGCTGGCCAGCCCAGAGAGAATAATTGCTGATTGATTTTATGAAGTCTGCATGACTTGAAAGCAAAATCTGACAAAGCATTCTAAGAAAGGAAATTTATAGATGAGTTTCTCAAAAACAGATGTAAAATGTCTTAATCCAAAATTTTAACAAGTAATATCAAAAGATATGTACAAACTAAAAGTGGGTCTATTCCAAGAATCTAAGTTTGGATTAACATTTTAAAGTCACTATAATTTGAACATGTAAATAGAATAAAAGATAATTATCTCAATAGATTGTATCTCAATAGATACAAATATACATTTAGTTTAATTCAATATCTATTGTTTAAAAACTAGCAAGAGATGATCAAGTATATGTACAAAAAATACTTGCAGTAAATGTGATATTTATTAAGGACAAAATATGGAAAGTTTCTCCTTAAAAACAGGAATGAAACAAATATGTTGTCTCATTTGTATTGATCATCATATCAGAAGTCTAGTGCAATAAGAGAAGACAAAGAAAAAAAGTATTTAGACTGGAAACGTAGAAATAAAAATGTGAACTCATTCCAGTTTCTTCTGCTCACATGGTAAATTATATTACATGATGAACTGGCCTAACAGCTAAGGGCTCTCTGCAGGGAGCATTCTGAGTGTTCTATAACTGCCTCAGGGAAGACAGCCACCTTCTTTAAGGCCACATTCTGTCTCTGAGCTGTGGTATTCAATGACTGATGGGTATAAATTACAAAATCCTGTCTTTCTCAAGTCCATTTGTGCATTCTAACTTTATAATTCCACATCCTAAAGAGTGAGGCCTTTGTTGAGACTACATTGTTGTGCAATTTCTTCATCTTGTTCATGGGTATTGATCCCTTAAAGCTGCCTAATAAACCTCCTGCACGCTAGTCTCCCATTCAGGTTATGCTTTTTGGAGAACCAAACCTGAAACAATTGCTACTAGAAGTGCTTGGAAAAAGTAGTCACTGAGATGGGATTTTGGAGTTGGATCCCTTGCTTCTTGCCTAAGTGGCAATGAAGACTCATTATTGGTGATAGATAGAACACAACACTGTTGTAAGTTAGTGGCACCATTAATAGTTTTCATTAGTTATATAATGGGATAGTATAGTGGCAGAAGGAATTCAGAAGTCAGTGCAATAGTTGGTATTTGGGAAACATGGTGGCATCATAACAGAAAGGGTGGATAAGAGTTGATATGTTCCATTGATGCTTTGGAAAAAGATAAAAGGCTGAGAGTTATCAATTGGCAATGAAATGGTGTAGGAAATCCAAAGGACTTCCTTGGTAGTGAATAAAGAAGTTTTAATCTCCTAAAGTCTAAGGGTAGAGAAGGCTGGTTTGCAAACATAAAGTTAGTACAACTACCTTTATCTACTAAAGGTGAACATACAAGCACCCTATATGGTAATACATATAAATATGTACATGAAAGGCTTGTACAAAACTGTTCATAATCACAGTATTTTTAATAGTGTAAAACTGGAAATAACCATAGTGAGGAAATAGATTGTAGTATACTTGTTCAAGGATTACCAAGCAATAGCTTATGATTCCAGTTATGTAAATTTAAAACCATGCAAAACTAATCTGTGTTGATAAAAGAAGAAAGTTAATGACTAAAAAAAGGGTACCAAAGAACTTCTGGGGGTGGTGATGGCTTGCAGTGTTCAATTTCTAGGTCTGGGTGATATTTGGATGTGTTCACTTGAAGGAATTTCATTGAGCTGTACAACTATGATCATGCACTCTCCTGCATATTACACTTCAGTTAAAATGTTAAAATAAAGTTAGGGAACCAGAAGAGTCTGAAACTAGTAACTTAAACAAGAAAATCTAATGCTGTTGTACTTGAGGTGGAACTTTTTGTTTGGCACTGGGTATTACCTTCCCACCAGGCTTGTTAACTCAGCCCTGTGTCCAGGTGTTCTCTAGACTGACAGCAGGCTTTTCCTTGTGGAAAACTGCTGTTGAATATTTTACTTGTCCTGGTGTAATGTCATCTTGGTGACAGAAGGATTTGGGATTTGTATTGCTGTATCCTCTGTATCTACACCAATGTCTGACACACAGTAGCAGCCCAATGAATATTTGCTACATAAATGAATAAGAAAAAGTATTGAGTGTGTATGAAAAAGAGACAAAGTCACCCATTCTCCATATCCCTCTTCTCTTTTCATGAGATTGCCATTTTTCCCTTTTTTTCTGTCTAGCTTCCACATGTGAGATAAAACATTTGACTCTTGACTTTCTGAATCTGGCTTATTTCACTTAGCATGTTCTCCAGTTCCATGCATTTACCAGCAAATGACATAATTCTTATGGCTGAGAATAACTCCATTGTATGTATGTGTGTTGTGTGTGTGTGTGTGTGTGTGTGTGTATACACACAACACATTTTCTTTACCCATTCATCTATTGAGGGGTACTTAGGCTGGTTCCATAACTTGGCTGTTGTGGACTAAGCTGCTATAAATGTTGGTATGCATGTGTCACTGTGGCATGTTGATCTTAATTCTTTTGGAAAAATATCAGAGAGAAGGATAGCTAGGTCATATGATTTATTCCTAGTCTTTTTTTTTTTTTTTGTACCAGGGATTGAACCCAGGGACGCTTAACCACTAAGCCACTCTTTTTATATTTTTTCATTTAGAGATAGGGTCTCACTGACCCTGCTTAGTGCCCTGCTAAGTTGCTGAGGCTGTCTTTGAACTCAAGATCCTCCTACCTCAGCTTCCTGAGCCTCTGTGCCTAGCTGTTCCTAGTCTTTTGACGAATCTCTATATTGCTTTCCAAAGTGGTTGTATTCATTTGCACCCTCACCAATAATGTATGAGTGTACCTTTTTCTCACATCCTTGCCAGCATTTATTATTATGTGTATTATTGATGACTATCATTCCAACTTGGGTAAGATAAAATATCAATGTAGTTTTGATTTGCCTTTCCCTGATTGCTAGGGATGTTGAACATTTTTTCATATATTCTTGGCCATGTGTATTTCTTCATTTGAGAAATGTTTCTTTGAGGGCAGGGAGAGGGGAGAAGAGGGAAAGGTAAAGAACTGGGGAATGAAGTTAACCAAGTAATGCTGTGTGTATGTATGAATATGATGTAATTAATTCCAATTTCGTTTATAACTATAATAATGTACCAATTAAAAAACAAATAGAAGGAAGACCCACAGAGTAGAGAAAGGGGATCAAGGAAGAGAGGAGGGGAGGAAAAAAGGAAAGTACTGAGGATTGAGAAGGAGCAAACTATGTTAAATGCATTTATGAGTATGTATAATTATAATGCACTAATAAAAACATTAAAAAAGAGACAAAGGCCTTTGTCTGAGCAGAAGTTGGACTTCTTTTATATTGAATTTGTTCTGTGATATTTACATTTTATAGCTAAGCACTAGCATTTGTTCTTAAGTTAATGCAGAAAGTATCACTTTGTTACTGTGAATCTGAAGCTCTCTATCCCCTAATTCCTATTTTCTCCATCAAAACAACAATTTTTTATGCAGCATTTTTCATAATGATAATTTCTTGGGGATGCAACCGCACATTAAAGCAGAAAAGAATGAAGGAATAAGATGGCAATTTGGAAGAACTAGATTAGAGACACTACAAAAATGTGGAGGAGGAAGAGCTTCTCTGGGGCTGAAGCATTTAGGGAACTTCCCTGAGTAAGGAGTTTGAAATGCCACAAAGGATGAAGAGAGTATGAGGAGGGACTAAGTGTCCAGTTTAAGGAAGTACATAGAGGCATGGAATGTGGGGCCTGTTCCACACCCCTCTGGCTGGGGTCTGGGGAAGCCTAAAAAGATGAGGATCCATCGTGGAAGCTCAGAGGGAGGAGGAGGAGATGTGGTTCAAGACCCTAGGGCACTTCCAGCTCCATATCATTGCCTGTCACTTCTGTTCCCAGGCCACATTTTTTTTTTTTTTTTTTTTTTTTGTACTGGGGATTGAACTCAGGGGTACTCGACCACTGAGCCACATCCCCAGCCCTATTTTATGTTTTATGTAGACAGGGTCTCACTGAGTTGCTTAGCACCTCGCCATTGCTGAGTCTGGCTTTGAACTCGCGATTCTCCTGTCTCAGCCTCCCTAAGTGCTGGGATTACAGGCTTGAGCCACCGCGCCCGGCTCCCAGGCCACATTTATCATTATTGTTTATAAATAACCTTGGCCTTCCCTTTCCCGGGTCAACCATAGGACTGTTGTGGTGATGATGGTCCAGTTAGAGGTGGTGTGTGCACTAAGCATGCACATGTACACCCACGTCATGATCTAAATCACTGCACTTTCTCCTTTTGGAAACAGTGGTACAGAACTTTTTACATCATTAATAATGATGAGTGTCCATTTTTAACTAGACATTGGGTTGGAAAGATGAGTAAAGATGAGTAAGAGGCAGTTTTAGCTTTCTCTAACTAATAGCTACATAAATATTTACCATTCAATGACATATACACTGTATCAGAATGATATTTGAGGTTCTATGGAAAATAAGGGACAGTAATAAAAATTGGTATAGGGGGTGGTTGGGTTCAAGAAAAAATAACTTATCCTTCTTATCTTTTTAGTGCTGCTGGGACATGGAGGTTTTTTTTTTTGTTTGTTTTTTGTTTTTTCCTTTTTTTTTTTTTGGTACTGGGGATTGAACTCAGGGGCACTCTGCCACTGAGTCACACCCCAGCCCTGTTTTGTATTTTATTTAGAGACAGGGTCTCACTGAGTTGCTCAGCACCTCACTTTTGCTGAGGCTGGCTTTGAACTCGTGATCCTCCTGGCTTAGCCTCCCAAACTGCTGGGATTACAGGAGGGAACAACCACCTGGCTAATGATGAGATTTTGATCAGTGATGTCATTGCCCATCCTAAACAAATCAAAAGGGGATAAATTGAGGGATAAGCAGGAGTCACAAGTGAAAGTTCATGAGTTGAATATAGCCAGAAAAAAAAAAATGACCAATTTAGCTTATGGAATTAAGAGAGAGAGAAAGATGATTAGGTATTTTAAAAGTAGTAATACTGTGAATAGATCTAGATTAACAGTTTCTCTCGAGACTGCAGAAGGCCTGGCACCACCTGCCCCTCGTCTTTTCAGGGCCACAGTGGATTGCCAGCCCATGTCATGTCATTCTTCCCTCTGGTTCCTGTAAGGATTTCAATTTGATCCCTATTTAATGGCATGGTGGGGTCAAAGCCCAGCTGAGGGTGTCTGCAGCAGACCATACTGAGTAATAAAATTCTGTACTTCAGGATTTTATCAAAATATTATGTATCAGCTGGCACGGTGGCTCACGCTTGTAATCCCAGCACTTAGGGAGGCTGAGACAGGAGAATTGTGAGTTCAAAGCCAGCCTCAGCAATGGCAAGGCACTAAGCAACTCAGTGAGACCCTGTCTCTACGTAAGACACAAAATAGGGCTGGGGATGTGGCTCAGTGGTCGAGTGCCCCTGAGTTCAATCCCCAGTACCAAAAAAAAAAAAAAAATTATGTATCTATCAGGGAAGACTATTAACATGTGGACATGTTAATTCTGCAAGGCAATTGTGCATTCACTGATTCAGATGTAACCTTCGAGATTGGAACTTATGGTCACCTTCATGTCCTTAATGCTACTTCATTATTTCAGAATGACTGTGAAGATGAAAATATGATTAAAAACAATTTGGGTTCTATAGAATGGATGGATGCAGTTTACAAACACAAGAGAGGAGGTAAAGAGCAAAGGAATAGATGCAATAAAACTTTGCAATGGAATAACTTTGAGCATGCCAGAGCTGGGAAGAAGAGTGGCATCTGAGGGAGCCCTCTAAACTTGAAGCAATAAGTAATATACAAATTGTTGCACTGGGTAGATTGGGGTTGCTGGGGACTAGGAGCCTCTGACGGTGTCCAGCGCTGCCTTTAACATCACGGGATGGTGACTTTGAGTGAATATAATAGTTGCCATTCTGGTGATGACCCTAAGGTACATCCCAGGAGTCCTTAACTTCCTATTTACAAACCTATTGTAAACCTAGATTTCATGAATTTAAACCTTTCTTGAGCCTATAAAATGGCAAAGAAAATAACAGATTAAAAAACAAAACAAAACAGGAAGGTTAGCAGGCGGAAGCAGTTTAGTAAATCAAAGCAGATTAGAAATCTGGCAGCGGATATATCTTTTCCTTGGCATTTAATCCAGCAAGTAGAGGTGGTTTACGGTTAATATGCAGGTTAGTTATTTTCACTTCCTCATCAGAACCTTGGCTTCTTAAATGGCAACTCTCTTCTTGTAATTAGCGTAAGTAGAATTCAGACACACATTAATGGGGTCTGTTTGCAACCAGTGAAAAGGAGAACTGTCTTTTCTCTGGAGAATAGGGACAGAAATGAAAGTGGTGGGTAGAAGAGTGAAAGAGAGAGACTAATTTCCCTCTCTGCGCACATTTTTCAGAAGTTCTACCTTTTCAGCAATTGGTTTGTAAACTTGTATGATGATATCGTGGCTATTAAATCTAGGATAAAAGGGCATCAGAAGGAGTGATGCGAAAGGAAAATGGTGAGAAGATTACCAAACTGCGATGCCTTTTAATATACTTATTCTCTCCTCATCCAACAGAGCAGCTCCCAGCCTATTCTCATGCTCAATTTCCCTAACCTAGAATTTGCTCTGGAGTGAGGAAAATTAGCTTGGTGAACCGGGATGAAAGTTCCTCGGAGTTGAATGATTTTTTTTTTTTTGGTATGGGGGATTGAACTCAGGGGTACTTGACCACTAAGCCACATCCCCAGCCCTATTTTGTGTTTTATTTAGAGACAGGGTCTCACTAAGCTGCTTAGCATCTCACCGTTGCTGAGGCTGACTTTGAACTCATGATTCTTCAGTCTCAGTCTCCCAAAGTGCTAGGACTACTGGTCTGCACCACTGTGCCTGGCTTGAATGATTTTTTTCTCTCTTCTGCCAGCAAGTTTACTAACAAAGGGAAGGCTGTTGCTCCAGGACAGTAGGTCTCAGTCATGGCTATTCAAGAGATCAATCGGGCATCTTCTTAAAAATAACCAGACCAAGGGGCTGGAGATATAGCTCAGTTGGTAGGGTGCTTGCCTTGTATGCATAAGGACCTGGGTTCAATCCCTACATCACCAAAAAAGGAAAAAAAAAAAAAAAAGCCAAACTACCAGAGGTACCCACTCCAATAATTAAATCAATCTCTCGAGGTGTAGTTTGGGTATAAAGATGTTTGAAAAGTCCTTGAGTGATTTTTTTTTTTCTTTTTGGTGCTGGGGATTGAACCCAGGGCCTTGTGCATGTGAAGCAAGCACTGTACCAACTGAGCTATATCTTCAGTCCCTCAGGTGATTTTACTGTGCAGTCAACATGAGAAGATTTGAGATTTAGGTCAGTTTCTGAAGCTCCAGGGACTTTCACAGGTGTCCACGTTAGCTCAGTGATCAGAAACCCTCTTTAGACAGGACAGAACAACAGATAAACTACTGAAGAGAGAACTCGTGTTCCTTCTCTCCCCTAAATCTTTGCTATAGTGAACATCTGCCACTTGTCTGGGCAGCACTGTCTGTGTTACCTCCAGTGGCAGCATTTCAGGGCTCCTTTGTCTAGCCAACCTTCCAGATACCCAACTCTTTGCAATCAAGGTCAGGAAGCTCTGGCTCATCCCGTTGCCCTGAAGTACCCTGGAAACTCAACCTGGCTGATTAGAAAATGAACTGCCCTCACCTGGAGTGATTGGGTCAGAAGCAGACACGTGACTGGAACCTAGTCAATGAGGGCCAAGTTTCCTGATCATTGAGCGATGCACAGGCGCTTTTGCGTTGTAGAGGTGCTGCCCATCATCCTGTCCAGTGGGGGCGGAGCCAGTCTTGGGCAACCTAGAGATAAGAAGGTACCCTGGAGATGCCCAGGCCCTAGAGGGAAGGGTGTTCCAGGTGATGGCCACGCTTGGACTTCCTCTTTATGGGAGCCCTGGGCCTGCTTTCCTGCCTGGACTAATATTTGCAGTGGCCTTTCTATCACTTGCAGTTTAGTATCCTGCCTGACTTGCCCCTCCGGTTCTTTGAGAAATGTCAGGAAATCCCCAGTCCTTGCAGCCATGGATGTCCTGAAGGGAGATGCTGCCCAGAAGTGGACTCCATTGGAAGGCCCTGTCAGGGCAGGCCAACAGACACTCAGCCAGAGTGGGGCACTGGCTTAGCTTGTTTTAAGGAATGTGAATGTTGCCAAAAAAAAAACAACACAAAAAAAAACATAGTTGCTTGTGTCAGCCTTAACAAATAAATAAATAAAGCTGGGAGGTTATAAAGAAAGCCTTATGCATGATTGCCAGATAGTAAGTATTCAAAAAGAGTGCCAGAACCCCAACCTTACACAAAGGCCTTGCAACTTTGTGCAAGAAGTACTTTTGCAAGACATTAGCTCAGCAACCATGGTTCAGCCTGGGACTAATGTCACTTTGTTATTAATCACTGTGGCCAGAGATGATCATTTTCAAACATCTAATGTAGTCCTCATTTTTGCCTTTAAGAATTTCCTCTTGCCTCAACCCCTTTGAATGAGACCATGGTTTACTATGGCATGCTTAGCCCCATTGTGATGTTGGGCTCTTCCCAGTATATGTCATTATGCTTTGGAGAATCTCCCTTCCCTTCCCTTCCCTTGCCTTTTCTTTCCCTTCCTCTCTCCCTCCCTCCCCTTCTTCCTTCCTCCCTCCCTTTCTCTCTCCCCTTCCTTCCTTTCTTCTCTTGATGTCTTTCCCTTCCTCTCTTTCTTTCTTGAAAACCCCAGACTCTCCCTCTTGTCTATCTTCTTGCATGGGGGACAGCATGGATAGCCAACTTGAGGACAGCCCAGGTGCGATCCTCCTGGGTGTGGGCAGGAGCCTGACACTGGGCATGCTGGCAGAGTTGTAAGAGTGCTCTGCAGCAGGCTATTTGATCAGTTTCTTGTGGACTCAGTGAACCAATTCAAACTTGCATTGCGCTCATAGTCCACAGTCACAAAGAATAACCCACGGAAGAGTTTTTGGTTACTGGTTTCCATTTTTAATAAAAGGATATACTGTGCAAGCCTCTGGGGGCTCCCAAGAGCATTGTAGCCAACAGTTGTGGAGGATTTTCTATGTGCCAGACATGATATGTGTGGATATGCATCTCAGATTCTATTGTATATTTAATGCATTCATTTTATTCTCTTAAAAACCATAGGAAGTTGTTAGTGTTATTTTGTGCTTTTTATGCCTGAGAAAATCAGGGTGATTTTAAGTGAATTCTCACAGTCACACAGCCATGAAGTTGCAGATGTGGGATTTCAACTCTCTCCCAGCCTCAAGAAGGCCATTTTCTCAACCCGGAATAAATAGTCCTATATGGTAGAAAAGAAGAAAAGTTTGCGGAATCTTGGGTGATAGCGGATGCCATCGGCAAGTCACTTTTTCAGGTGTGTATGTTTGTAGTCACTCTTAACCTCCTGAATGGAATGTTTGCTCTGTTGGACTTGGGCTTGGCTGTATAAATATGTATTGATTTAGAGGGGCTGCTCCTGGGGGTGAGGAGCACAGCCATTCAGAAGTCAAGCTGGTGCGACCACTGTTCCAGATACAGTGCCTGATCAGTGAAACCGTAAAGGGTGTTTTGTTGACAGAAGGCAGCATTTAACAACATTTCCCCTTTTAACTTTAACATGTAAAGTAACATTTGGTTCCCTGGGCATTTTTATTTCTAACTAGAGCTCTGAATTGCGACCTAATTAGTACCATTGCCTCCAAATTGAAGCTTTCCTCTCCCAGGGATGGGGGGCCATTAGAGAATGCTTCCTGTCAATTGGCCCCCACTCACTGTACACTGATTTCAGTTTGTTCAACTTGTCCCTCCTTGTCCCAAATAGCCCAGAGGAACAAAGAGAATATAATCTTACTTCTTGCCACACCTTCTGTTTTGTTCTTTCCTTCTTCATGGTCAGGTTGAAAAACAAAGCATTTCAATGTGGCCATTCTCTCCTGTGGTGGGAGGCCAGCCTTGAAATTTCAAAGAAACCTCCTTTGTTCGAGATTTAAGAAAACAATCACCACACAGCAAACATTGATATGACTTTTAATGGCCATTTACCTGATTAATATCCTTTCATGCTACAAGGCAGCATGAGACACAGCGCTTTAATGAGAGCCAACAACAAAGCATGGACCAGGTGTGTTACTAAGAAACAATCTCTTGTGTGATTTAATTAGTCAAAGCATTGCATGGAGCAATTATAAGCAACCTTACAGAAGTGGCAGGAGTGTGGAGCCCTCTGCTCTAAATTGGTTTTATAAAGAAAGACATCATGATTTAATAACTGTGCATCTCTAGTGAAAGAAGAAACCCCTCTTTAATTGGGAGCAAAAAGGAGAAAAAAAAAATAACATGCTAATCACAATTTTTAGATCTTTCTTCACCTCCCCTAATCTCTTACTAGAAAAAAAGAAGGAAATAAAAACAACTTAACAGCAATTTCTAGAAGGATTGGAGAATGATTGTTTCTGTTATGCTTTCTTTTTTTTTTTTCCTTCTGTTCCTTGAACTCCTCCCTCAATATCATCTTTGAAATTGGCTTTCCAATTGGTGTGGTAACTTTGGAGAAAACCTGAAAAAAACCTACCTGGTCAGGCTGAATGCAGGACATCCTGTGATTTTAAAAGTTGGCTTTATTGTTCTGTTGCATACAGAAGAACTGGGGGTTGTGATGGTTTGATGGGGCTTTTTTTTTTTTTTTTAATCCTCATGTCTTGGTTTAATGATGTGTCAACCTGCTACAGGAAGATTGACTGGCATAATGCTTATTACTTAAGATAAAGATAGATCTCTTGTGTGATGTAGGAGCTTTACAATAGATAGGGTCTTATCAGGGAAAGTCTGCCTAACCCAGGTAGGATTTGTGACTGACTTCTACATTTCAGTCCTCTATACTTCTACTTAAATTAAGGAGACAAGTTTTCAAGAGGGAAATAAAGGGAAATAAAGGTTTGAGAACCAAAATTGAAACTTTCCTTCTTTATCCAACTCCCATGATGCCAGCTTCCTTAGTTGAGTGTCTGGGATGAATTTGTGCACACCAAAGACTGGATTTCGAGAAACATGAGAAGCTGAACATCAAATATTCTGAGAGGGCCCTTGGTCTCTGGAATCCCTGGGCAATGTTGGATCCTTTTACACATTACAGATCTCTTAAAGTATAAGGTGCTGTTGAGGACTCGGAATCTCCATCTGGCATTGGGTTTGGGTACCTCATTCCAGTGATGAGTTAGAGAGACAAGATATTGGCAGTATTAGTTGTCAGCCTCGGGGATTCGTAAACTGTGGCTTGCTTGCGGCCTGTTCTTGTAAAGGTTTTTATTGGAACACAGCCACACCCATTCATTTCCGTATTCTTGGTACTGTGCTTCAATGGCTGAGTTGCAGGATTTCCACAGAGACCATCTGGCCCCACAAAACCTAAAATATTTACTATCTGGCCTTTTATGGATAACTCTTAAGTTGTCAGAAATGACTTCTGATGAACAATTCTTGCATTTGCAGCCTGTTTATTGAGAATGACCTTAGAGGGATCCTCCTTCCCTATTTCTCAGCGTCCAAGTGACTCAGGCTGAGATGAATTTGAACATTGGGAAGTTAGTCTACTGTTGGTACACTGAAAGGTCCTTCCCAGGCTGAAGGTGGAAATCGGGAGGCAACTGGAGTCCGCTTGGAAATATGGAGGAAGCCTCTCTTAGCTTTTTGGAAATTATGGATTGTGGAATGAACAAGTGGGTAACAATGTTTGGATGATGAAACCATATCCATATGCCTTAAGCTCTATTTTTTTTGTGGATAAAATATATATACTTTGTACATATAATCTTTTCTTACACATACAGCTCGTTAATTTCAAAAGAAACACATGAATTTTACCGCTAAATCCTATTTCAACAGTAAAGATAAAGCTAGTAACCAGGGATGGTATTCAATATACCCAATAAAGCTGGGCATGGTGGTGCATGCCTGTAATCCCAGCGGCTTGGGAGGCTGAGGCAGGAGGATGGAGAGTTTAAAGCCAGCCTCAGCAAAAGGGAGGTGCTAAGCAACTCAGTGAGACCTTATCTCTAAATAAAATACAATATTGGGCTGGTGATGTGGCTCAGTGGTAGAGTGCCCCTGAGTTCAATCTCTGGCACCCCTCCCCCCTTGGAATACCCAATAAAAGTGTGGTATGGGCACTGACTGATCAGGAGGATGCCAGCCTTAGACAATGAGTGCCACCTAATAGTCTGCCCCAGCACAGTGAATACTCTGCAAATGACCCCTTTGACCACCCACCCTGACTCTCATCCATTTCCTTCCCTTCCCTTTTGCATATAACTTTCTGGAAAATGTTGTATGCTTTTACATACACATCTAGTGAATTTGGGGCATTTTGGAAACAGTTTTTATATAAATGGTATCATAGTATAAATGGCTATTTAAAAAAAAACCTTGTTTCTTTTTAGTAGATCTAAAACAGTGCTAATACAGATAGAGCCCCCTCATTCCTTTTGGCTGATGCATACCACACAGGATAGGTATGCTTAAACACCTTCAAGTAAAATTTCTTAAAACAAATATAGGTGTTATTAATAAACACTAGTTCATTTAAATTTCATTACATCAACATTTTATTTTAACATAGGGAAGTAAAAAATAGCAGCTATCAAGAGGATCTGAAATATTTCCTGTTAAAAAGAGCAACAGAGAACAAACAAAAAAAAAGTGAGTGTGTTCAAATATTAGCCTGGTTGGGCGTAAAAGTCTTTGGAAGAATCCCAAAGGCAAACCTGGAAACTGAGGAAGTCATTGCCCTCATGGAAGAAACTAGGAGATCATGGTAAGTAGGAGATAACTCTTTGGTAGATTTAGAATTTCAAATCCTGTAATTAGCCTATTTATTTAAAAGAATGAAATGCGAACCAAAGCAGAAGGAAATGCATTGGTGGTTGACGCTGAGGTGCTCTGGTCAGGTCTGCCACCCCTGACAACTGTTTTCCTATCAGACCAAATAATTGAGTGCTTAAATTACTATCAACAACCTCAAGGGAAGTCTGGGCTTTCCTGAAATAAACTGCAGATTGAAAATCTTTTCTTGAAAAAACTAAACATAAAATATAGATCCACTAAATTAAAATCATTTCATTGAAACTTAAACAAGTAATCCCTGGAGGACCTGGAACAGCCAGCAGCAGCTGCTGCTCCTTGGGTACCTCCCATTCCCCCGCCTGTGTTTGACCTTTGGGTCCCAGGGGTCATCTGCTCAGATCCACCTCCCCTAACCCTTCTGGCCTGTGAGTGGCAGGGGATGAGAGAGCAGCTGTTTCCAAGAGGCAGTGGACTCAGATGACTAGGCTATGACGTTAGGCCTCAGCCTCCACCCTTCTCAAACAGCAGTGCCGACGAGGCTTTGTCTCTTCCTACACCTCTGGGGCCCATAAGAACACCCAGAAAATTCCCAGCTAGGATGGGAGAAGAGGAGTTTTGAATGCACTTCTTATCAAAGGAAATTCATGCAGAGTATCAGCTAGATTCCTCTTTTTTCATCTTGTATAATAACAACAAAAATTTATTAAGTACTTACTATGTGCTGGCAATTCCTTAAGAATGGATTTTTGAATTATTGGGATATATAGTAATGTGTTATATATATGTATGTATATGTAATATTGAGATATACATCATTGAGATTATACCTATTTTGCTGATAAGGAAGGTCAAAGTGGTTATACAAAACAAAACAGAACCAAACAACACTGTAAAATAGTATACCATGTTATGCCACCAGCAACCCATACACTTGTGTTTATTGTATATCTACATTGCACCGAGGCCACTTCAAGTGGTTGGCCTATCCCTTCCAAGTTTGTATAAGTATACTCTATGATGTTTGCATAACAATGAAATTCCTTGAAGATGGATTTCTCAGAACATATCCCTGTTGTTAAGCAATACATACTGTATAATACTATCCAGTATGTATTAAGCATTTACTTTGTGCCAGGCTTTATTATAAGTTGTCCACTTTTCACATTTACTTACAGTAATCCTGTGAGAAGAGATCTAATATTTCTTCCATCTTAAAGAAGAGGAAACTGAGGCCTACAGAGGAAACTGAGGCCTAGAGACTTGTAGTTCTCTTCTTTAGAGCACATGAGAGGTTTGCATTTCTTTGCCTTCACCATGTTAGATAAGAGCTCATTACTTGTGTTGCCCCATGAAATCAAAAGAGGGTGACATGCATTGCTTCTGGGAAGAAGGAATTGATTGCTTGCCATGGAATTCTTCAGTCCTCTCTTCCTCTGACAATTTTTGAAGCACAAGTTACTATAAAATTAACTGGCTCATCACATGGAAGACAGCAGCCTGGGAGAATCATCTGGACCCATAGTAGATTTTATGTGAGAATTATACATTTATTGTTTTAAACTCCTGAGATTTTACAGATGTTTGTTGCTGCCAGATGACTATGATCTCACTTGATATACAAATAAATAATAGAGAATTAGAAAATATGTAAAAAATAAACTAGCATGCTCTATAGGGAAAATTATTAGTATAAATAAATACTACAAACAGTGGTTCTTAAAATTATCTGTGTTCACAAATTTATTTGGAGAGCTGATGAGCACCATCAATTTTCTTTCTCCCCAGTTGCAGAAAGTCGCATGTTTGCAGTGGTTTGTATTCCATTTCAGCTGAGTGCATGGATTCCCAGAAGCCTATCTTGATTACAGGGCCCATCTCAAGTAGGTAGGTGATATTCATCTTCACCATGTGGATGAGCGGGCTCCATGTCAGAGTGTGAACTGTTGCTGTTAAAGTCTATGTTGATCTGGCAGGTGGAGGCCATTTGAGAGTGCTTCTTGGAAGAGATGCTGTTCAGATCAAACTGTCAAGGGAAGGCAGAAGAGAGTGGGAACCAGATTTTAAGTGGAGGTCATTTAGGCAGAATAGGTCTTTAGACTCAGGACTATCTTGCTTCAGATCTTGCCATTTAAACTTCTAGGTTAACAGCAATGCCAATCCTATTTAATCTCCTTTCACTGTTTTAGGCAAATAAGACAGAATCCTGATCTTGAACAAATGAATAGAGTAAGGCTTTGAAGATCTTGAAGGTGGTTCCCCTTAGTGCCCAGCAGGTAAATCAGTGAGGGAAGTGAGCCAGGTGAAGGAGAAGGTGTGTAGAGAAGACTGTGGCAAACACAACTGGCAGCTACCTTGGGAGAATGTGAGTTCAGAGTTCCACAATTCTAATCTTTCAAGGGAATAAAAGGCAAATCTATTTTTTAAAAAAATTTTTTATTTTGTAAAGTATTTTGATTAAAACACACACACACACACAAAAGAACAAAACTAACAGACAAAACTAGAGCAGGTGTCAATCAGAGCCACTATGTAGAATCAGGTAAGTTGTGTTCTTGCTGAGGGTTCTAAAGTAGGTCTATCCAGAGGAGGGAGTTTATTTTTCTAATCCATTCATAGGTGCACAGTAGACTTTAGAAGCCCTGATTAGGTCACATCTACACTGTAGGCCTCCAATTTGAAGCCTCTGGCTTGGGAACCATTTGTTTTTTTCTTTTCTTAGAAGGCCTCTCTTCCTGCAAACCAATGTGCACAGCTTACAAGGTATACCCAGTTGCAGGCAATCTGCCCTCTCCCCTGTGTGTGAAGACTTCGTTTCCTATGGCTGACATTCAGGCCCATAGAGGGGAAGCAAGGTGTTGGACACCATTTTGAATTCTGGCAATCTGGCACTTTTAAACGGATCCCATTTACCTGGTGCCTGTTTTCATGAACTATAACACTACTTGATTTTTCAGGAGGCCATGCAAATCTCATCACATAATTCTTGTCAACCCAAAGGGTGGAATAAAAACAAAAGAAGGGTAAAATTACACATTATGAACACTCTCTGCACTGCACACATAATACTAGTAATTTGGAGAGAAGTAAGTATCTAAGCTATCATTAGGGGCACTAATATATTTCTCTAGAATGGTTTCTCATACCCTTTATTCATTCCGTGAACCACTCCTTGATGCAATTTTCTGTTTTTTCTTTCCTTCTCTTGGATTGTATGGCTTTCAGGGGGACAGAAATGAGTAGAAAAGTGTTTGGGGTTTCCTCACCACACCAACAGGCTTGCATTCTCCCTACAGGGCCTCTGAAAGATGTAATCAAACCAAACTTTTAGGGTGAATGCTGAACCCTGAAGTTTGCCTTGCCCGAGGAAACAGGAAGGAATTCTCTGGACCCAAGAGTGTGATTGTAGTTGTAAATCTGCTTCATGACCTCAGGGAGCTTCAAGACTTCACTTGAGGCAGTATCAGCTGGCTTCTGCTAGCTGGTTAGGATGGACCAAACGAAGCACATACTGAGGAGATGGGGCCAATGCTGTAGAAATAAGTCAAGCATCACAAGAATGCATAAGCTGTAGTGTGCTGTATACACAGGGCAAATAGAAAAGAGATGTGAGGAGGTAATGCTCCTATTTTAAAGAAATCTTTCCTAATGCATTATTGGTAAGGCCTTTTCTTTCATTCTTTTTCTGTTGTTTTTCATTATTTTCTTTTGCTTCTATTAAGTTCTGTCATGGCAGTCTTCAAACTCTTCTCTCTTGCCCCATGGGATTTATTCTGAAATTGATATGCCTTAAGGGGAGCGGTCTCCACAAAGAAAAGAAAAACTATTGAAACCTAATGATTCTCTTTAGTTTCTGATTTTTCTCCCTCTCTCTGGCCTTCCACATAATCAGGAGTTGAGAGAAGAAACTTGTGTATATTGTTCATTGATGTTATGGAACACACTCTGTGGAAGGGTTAGTTTTGATAGCCAGGGTCCAGAATTTAGAGGACATTTGTTAATTTAGTGCTTCTCTTCTTGTTTATTAGAAATGTCCTGAAAATATTGATAAGGTAGATTCTTGGATAGGGTCTAGGTCTCTGTAGATTTTTAAAAATGTATGTATGAAGAAGGAAATGTATGTTCACTAGATGGAGAGATAATTGAATTAAGGAAGGAGTGAAAGTGCAACTAGACCAAGAAGTGATTGTATTAGAGTTGAGACAAGGATTCCTTACTATCTCCATGTCAACCTGAATCTAGAGAATTTCCCATCCACTGGCATGCTGTTTGGTTATGTTAGGGCACATGTTATTCTCCTAGACTTGGTGAAGGATTAGTGGTGTGGATTATGGGTGGGCACATGTTTTCCCACCTCACTTACTTATTTAATAAATATGGACTGTGATTCCCTTGGGCAAATATAGAAAATATGGATATATGTGTGTGTGCATGTGCACGTGCACACACACACAACACATATACTGTGATGGTGAATTTTATGTGTAGAGTTACTTGGGCAAAGAGATGCTCAGATAGCTAGTAAGACATTATTTCTAGGTGTTTCTGTGGGGGTGTTTCAGGGAGATATTAGCACTTGAATTAGCAAAGATTCCCTCTTGCTAGCCTGGGAAGGCATTATCCAATTTGTTGAGGGCCCAAATAGAATAAAAAGGAAGTGGAAGGATGAATTCTTTCTATTCTTGAGCTGGGATCTCTATCTTCTGCTGTCTTCAGACATCCGAGCTTCTAGCTTTCTGGCCTTCACTCTCTGGGACTTATAAAAACTGCCTTCTTGATGTCATGTTTCCCATCCCTGGTTTGTAGACCTTTAGCTATTACATGACTTATAAAAAAATTTGTATATATATGTTAATATCAGATAAAGTAGACTTCAAAATGGGAAATATTACCAGAAATATGAGAGAGATTTCATAATAATAAGGCCAATTTATAAAGAAGATAGAAGAATCTTAAATGTATAGGCATCTAATAATGGTGCATCAAACTATAAGCCAGAAAACATTAACAGAATGAAAGGGAGAAACAGATAACTCCACAATTGGAATTGGATACCTAGACATTCCTTTTTCCGTAATGAATAGAAAAGTACACAAGTCAGGAAGGGTACAGATGATGTGAACAATGTTATCAACCAACATGACTCAATAGGCATTTATAAAATGCTTATGATCGATGGACTCAGAACACAATCTTATCAAGAACACACAAAAGATAAACCAAGATAGTCAGACTATGGGCTATAATTTAGGCACAGACTGTGTGCCTGTAATCCAGTGACTTGGAAGGCTGAGGCAGGAGGATTACAAGTTGAAATAAGCCTCAGCACCTTAATGAGATTCTGCCTCAAAATAAAAGAAAATAAAAATGTCTGGGGATGTAGCTCAGTGGTAAAGTACCCCTAGATTCAATCCCTACCAACAAAACAAAACAAAACAAGAACAAGAAAATATTTTGAACTGACAAGGAAAATATAAATATCATAATTTTTAGGGTGCAGCTTAAATTGTTCTGAGATAAAATTGGATCTTTAAATGCTTCTATTGGAAAAGTGAGAGATATAAAATAAGTGATGTAAACATATACCTTAATAAACTAGGAAAAATAGGGAAAAAAAGTAAAAGGAAGCAAAGAACAAAGTGAGAATGGAAAATAATCAATTAATATCAACAAATATCCAGAAGTTTATTACTTATTGTTAATGGATATTAACAAAATTGATTAGTTCCTAACAAGCCTGATCAAAAAATATAAAAGAACACAAAAACCAGCATTAAGAAAGAAAGGATTGAATCCACAGATCCTTTATGCTACCAAATTCTACAACACAGATGTAACAGACAACTCTCTGAAGAATTATAACTTACCAAAACTGATTAAAAGAGAAATAAATGACCTAAATAACTTTAACTATTCCTTTAAAATTAAAGTCATGATTAAAAGCCTTTTCACAGAAAACTCCTTCCTCCACAACCTCAC
The DNA here is from genome assembly GCA_004024805.1 of Geosciurus inauris. Lineage (NCBI taxonomy): Eukaryota > Metazoa > Chordata > Mammalia > Rodentia > Sciuridae > Geosciurus > Geosciurus inauris. The sequence goes on along the minus strand of PVHX01000775.1, from coordinate 99,632 downwards.
TGGTGTAAATTCTATTATATGTTTAAGGAAGAATAATTCTTAGACGAGCTTTATTTTAAAGATAAAGTAGGAAAGGCTTTCTAACTTTTGAAGCACCACACCAAAACCTGACAAGGGCATTGTGAGAAAGGAAAATTGCAGGTCATAATTCCTCAGTAAATAGACTTGAAAATCCTTAAGGTAATATTAGCAATTAATATAGCAACAAATAAAAAGCATAGTACATCAAGACAAAGTGGGTTGAATTCCAGGAATGTAAGGTTCAAAAACCAATGTCATTCACCACATTGATAGAAAAATTACGTCCTGATCTCAGGAGGTACAGAGAAAGCATTTGATAAAATCCAACACACACTCAGGATTATAAAAAAGGAGGAAGAACCTCTGAATAATTAGAAATATAAAGGAATTTCCTCAATCTTCCAGAGGGATCTCTGAAAAAGATGCCATCGTTTCTGATGGTGAAATATTGAAAACACTAACACCATTTGTTAACATTTTTAATGGTGAAATATTGAAAATATTCATCCTAAGATTGATGGCAGGCACACATTTCTACTTGAAGCCATTTCTCTATAACATTGTGCTGGAGTTCAATGCAATAAAGCATTGAGAATGACCAAGCAATGCTACTCATGAAGACCTGATTGTGTACAAAAGAGTCTAAAACGATGACTTGATCTAATATGTGAATTCAGCAAGCTCTTAGTATAAAAAGTTTTTAATGTACAAAAATCAATTGTATAGTTCCTTATGAGTGACAATTGGAAATGAAAAAAATTTAAAATACTATTCATAATAGCACAAGAGCCAACAAATATGTAAAAAGGAATTGAACAAAAAGTGTCAAAGATCTCTATCTGAAATATGTACACTATTGTTGAGGAAACAATGGATCCAAATAGATGGAGTTTTATCATGTTCATGTTTAGATAACTCAATTTTATAAAGATGTCAATTTTCACCAAAATGAATGGATAAATATAATGTAATTCTGCTCACAATCCCACCAGACTGTGGGATTGTAAAATGTACACACAAATATAAAAGACTCAAAATTTCCAAAATAAAATCAAAAAAGAACGAAGTTGGAGGACTTACACTACCTGATTTTATGACTTACCATGAAGCTACAGTAATCTAGACGGTAGCCCTGATTGATGTAGATAGACAAATAGATCAATGGAACAAAAAAGAAAGTCAAGGAAAGATGCATACATATATTGTCAATTGATTTTTGAAGAAAATGCCAATTTATTTTGATGGAAACAGGAAAATCTTTTCAACAAATGATTCTGGATAACTGGATATCTGTATAGTCAAAAAAAAAAAAGTAAACTTCAACTCAGACTTTTCATCAAACACAGAATTAACTAGAAATAGATTATGGATCAACTGTAAACTCTGAAACTATAAAACTCTTAGATTAAAAAAAATAGGTAAATGTTTTTGTGACCTGGCTGGGAATAGGGATTTTTTTTTGACAATTAAAAATGCAGAAGTCATAAAATAAAAATAATAAACTTCTTCAACATTTAAGATCTCTGCCATTAATTGTCATCATTACAGAAATGAAAAGATAAACCACAGAATGGAGAAAAGATTCGCCATGGTTTTTTTTTTTTTTTTTTGCTTATTTATTGTGTGTTTTATTTTCATAAATGGAATTTGTTGTTCAAGGATAGTCCTTATCTAGTTTTATTATGAGAGTTATGATAGTATAAACCAGCAAACTTTCCGTAGTATTTTCCATTCCTCTCAGGTATGGCCTGTACAATTATCTCAACTGAGACATTTTGGACTTTTTAGTTCACCATGATTTTTGCAAAATACCTCATTTACATCCATAAGCACTCATACAGAGAATATGTAAAGAACTTCTACAAATAAATAACAAAGTGAGAAAAAAACCAATACATAATGAACAAAAATTTAGATAATTCTCAAAAGAGGATATATTAGAGATCACTGGGTGCATGAAGAGATTCTCAACATTATAAATCTGATGGAAAATTTATACCAGAAGCATAAGAAGATTCACTAAAAATCTACAAAATTTTAAAATATCCAGTGTTGGAGAATGCAGAACAACTGGGCTGCTCATATATTATTGATAGAAGTATAAAATTATATAACCACTTTGGTAAACTGAAAGTTGCTTATGAAGTTAAACACACACTGACCTTTATGATCCAGCAATTCGACTTCTATCTATTTACCCAAAAGAAATTGAAGCATATTTCTACAGAACAACTGGCATAAGAATGTTCATTTCTATTTTATTCTTGGCAGTAAAAAGTCCAAAACAACTTGAAGTTTCATCAAGAGAATGGACAAACTGAGGTAAATTCATGCAGCAGAACGGCATCCGGCAGAAACAAGAACAAATTATTCATTTAGACAATAATATGGGTAAATATCAAAAGCATTATGATAAATCAATCATATTTCATGCTCTATTATTCCATGGATATGCCATTAAAGGATAGGTGGAACTAATTTATGGGGCTAGAAATCAGAATAGTAACTGTCTCTCGGGGGAAGAAGAGTGAAAATGGATAGGGATAAAAGGGAACTTCCTAGGTGAACTTCCTAGGCGTTTCCCTGCACCTTGGATGACGTGTTGCCTAATTGATTATCACATTTATCAAAAGTCATGGAAAATACACACTTAGGATCTGTGCATTTTGCTGTATGTGATGAGTAATAAGGAGATGTATCAGGCGCTGTAGACTCTAGAGATAGGATGGTGAGCAGCCCAGACCTGGCTCATGGAACTGAGAGAGGAGAGGAGAAGAAAGCCATCCATGAAGGGAGTCATTCACTGGAAGCATAAACAATGAGTAAGAAGTTTGAGCAGAAAGAGGACACAGTAAGTTGGAACAACAATCCCTCAACCCAGATGTGCAAAAAGTATCACATTATTTTATTTCAAATCATCTACTTCTACTCTGTTTGGTTAGGTGGGAAGTTCCACTTCCATCCACCTGGGGCTGCTGCCTCCTTCCTGGTTGTTCTAGACACGCTGCTCTGGCACCTGGATAGTGCAGTGAAGGCCTCTAGGTTTCAGGTTCTCATGGTCAGATCTGACCTTGGCTATTTTTGTTTAATGCATAAGTATTCTTGGAGGCCAGAGACATGCTGCTATTGGTCTCATGAGGAATTCTCTGGAAACCTTATACAGTCTGTCTTTGGAGGTCTTACCATCTCTTCAGGGGCCTGTCTAGGAGCAGAGAAGTTCTCCATGGCTTGTAGGCTTTCTCTCTCTCTTGCTCTCCACTGTCCTCTCCGTATCCTCTTGGATATCTAACCTATCTCTTCAAAGAGCTTAAACTGCTTGTAAAGACAGGTTGCTTTTGCCTTCTGCTCTACAAAACTTGTTAAGACAAGGAAGAACATAAAGGCCACGCTACAAACCTGCAAGATATGTGTACATACAGTAAAAACATTTTAATAAATGATCCGGCCAATGATTTTCACCAAATGGTTTGGTGAAGGAGGCCAGAGAAGAGCTTCTTGGAGAAACTGATGACTGAATTCGATTTTTGAAAGAAGAGATGGAATTAACTGGGTAAGGCTAGTGGGCATGGAGTGAGGGAGCAAAGCTTCAGGGAACAGGGCCCTCATTTAAAGAACTGAAAGGAAGCCGTTGGAGATGCTGGACAGTGAGCAAGGCAGAGGGGTATGTGACCAGACCAGTCGACAGGCAGGGGCCAGACTTGGGAAGGACACACTTCTATCCTTATCTCAGGGTAAATGGGAAGCTGCTGAAGTGTTCCAAACTTTGTTCTTTTCTCCTCCCTTTTGAAATATGTTTTGGTAGGGTAGTTATGCTAGTCAAGACTGGTCTTCCCTTGTACCCACTTCTGAAACTACCTCTCAAAGGAGTCAGGAAGCCTCGAACACCGCATACTGTTGGCCTAATAGATCCAGAAGGGCCACCAGGCTCAGAGGCAGATGTGCCGGGCGATGGGTAATGTACTCCAGACAACCTGAGCGATTGATTGCCTACTTCAGCAACTTGGGGCATGTGATCATTTTCCTGTTTGATTCAAAGTAGTTAGGTGAAATGGCTGGAGAAATAAAAGTAATTTAGGTTATAAATGAGAATGCTAACCATATGATAGGTTGCTATAAAGGAAGACCAACATTAATGTGCTGTAATATGCAATTTGAACTTACAGAGGAATGAATTATGTACTGCAATAATGAGGAGGTGAAAAAGTTATATGAGTACTTGCTGTAGGGATAGCTATTTCTACAATGAGGATTTTACATTCTGGGTGCATGTCTATGCATAATTTCCATATGCTTCTCAGGTATCATATGTTACATCTAAAGACAGAATGGGGTGAGTGTCCAAAGGAGGAAAAAATATCTGCTATTAAACTCATTAATTTCTGAGTTCTGCTTGGAGAACATTGTGAAAGACACTCATTTCTTGGCTCGAATGTGGTCTTGTGCTATAAATTTAAGTGTGAAATTCTGAAGATACTGAGTGCGTCTGCTAGGAGAAGCAAAATGTAGAGCGAAAGCTTGTTTATTTAACCTTGTCTTGTGAGTAATAAGGATGGGGACTCTAGGAAGAAAGGAAGGCTCTTTGTTAAAATAGAAGCTACAAATGAGAATACAATGGAGCGATGTACTTAAAATACTGAATAGAATATGTTTTGATTTCTGTTTTTTAGCACTCTCAAGTACATTAGAAGAACAAACTTACATATCAGGTATAAATCATGTGCTTATTTCCAAAGTATTTTTATTAGGCAATAGTTTGAGCTTGTTATGATACTTTGAATGACTTGTGTGTTCCTGAAAGGTACACAGACAGCTGTATTTTTTTCAATATATTCTAGAAGTTTCCCCTAACCCAGTATAAATGGATTTCTTTCTTAAGCAGCTCTACAACTGAAGCTTTGGTTGAAGGGTGAGAATTTCAACCTGGCATAGCTGACTGTTGGATACTAGTGACCACAGGAAGACTAAAGACCTGTCTGCTGAGCCAGGAGGAAAAACATTGGGCCCTGAGTATTGTGTTCCAGTACTACCAATGACCCTGGAAGGAGATAACTGGACTGTGTAGAACCACCTAGACCTTTGGTGTCTTGCTTCTAGAATTCCAAATTTCTCACATCTGAAATTTTACTTATGTCTGATACACTCCACTCTTTGTCAATTGCTCCAGACTTTAATGCTTGGTCTTTGCCTAGCCCTACTTGCTCATCAGATTTCACAGAGGATAGGACAGGGTTGAGGGGAAGCCTTTGTAGACCCTCGTCCTTAAGGCACTGTGCAAAAGTGTGCCTAGTGTCTCTTTCTTTCCCTCCAAGCCTAACTAACCTACTCACCGGGCTCTCTTCTTGTGCATTCTCCAGAGCCCTCATTGGAGCCTGTGCCCTTCTCAGTAAAGCTCACAATTACACAATTTCTCCCTGAACCCAAGGAAACTCACAATTCCATCTTCTGGATGCTGTCAATGTCCTTATTTCTTTCCATCTTTTATTGATGCATTACAGTTGTACATAATGGTAGGATTTGTTGCTACGTATTTGTACATGTACACAATATAACAATGCAATATCATTCACTAGCACCTCCCCATTGTCCTCATGTTATACAATTGCGTTTTTTATTGTGTATCTGAACAGGTAGAGAGAGTATCCCTAGACTGGTCCCCAGGCCATCTCAAGACGCAGGTTCTGCTCCCCAACTTTTCAACTCTTCTTCCTACAATTTTTTTGTTGTTGTTGTTCTAGGGTTTGAATCTCTGGGGGTCCTCTACCACTGAGCTACATCTCCAGAACTTTTTCTTTTCTTATTAAATTTTGAAGCCAGGTGTGGTGGCACACTCCTGTAATCCCAGCACTTTGAGACAGGAGAATCACAAGTTCAAAGCCAGCCTCAGCAACAGCGAGGTGCTAAGCAGCTCAGTGAGACCCTGTCTCTACATAAAACACAAAATATGGTTGGGGATGTGGCTCAGTGGTTGAGTGCCCCTGAGTTCCATCCTCAGTACCCCGCCCCCCAAATATTTTGAGATAGAGTCTTGCTAAATTGCCCAGACTGACCTAGAATTTGCAGCTCTCCTACTCCAATCTCCTGAGTGGCTGGAATTATAGACGTGAGCCATTGTGCCTGAATCATTCATACTACCATGCCGGGCTCATTTCCTGCTTCTTCCCTTTTTTTCATTTGACTTCTACTCAGTACTATAAAAGTACTATTCCTTTAAAAATATACTAACTTTTAAAAGCTGTAAGTCGCATATGGCCATTGTAGGAAAAAATAGATATTTATTAATACAGAACAGAAAACAAAACTTTCCTTGTATCCTTCTAGGTATGTTGTGCACAGAAACAGGCATTACAGTATGGTGTAGCAGTTAAAAGCACAAGTTCTGGGCCAGGATAAGGATTTGAAAACCCAGCTCTGCCACTTACTGGTTGCATGACCTCAGGCACATTAGTGACCTGTGTCCCAGTGTTTCATCTTTAAAATGATGTAACAATAATAAACATGGCATTGTAAGGATAAATGAGTTAATATTTATAAAGTGTTTAGAACTATACCTGGGATGAAGGACCCTTGATAAATGTGCTGTTATATAATTTATAAATAAATGAGGTCGTGTTACATATGCAATTGTGCAACTTGCTTTTTCACTACAAGTGTATGCTGAACATTTTTCATACCATCATTTCATGTCAATAAGTGATTAATCTACTAGCCATATTGTATTTTAAGCATGTTGTTTTAAATGGCTATATAATGCTCCGTGTGTCGCTGAACTTGAATTCATTAATGCTCATTAGCTCTCCCTCTAGTTTTGTGTTAGAGGCAAAACAGCGATGACGCTCCTAATCCTAATCCATGCCTCCTAATTCTGTCTATTCTTGGTTTCTAGGAACGAGATCTATGTGTCAACAGATAACAGCACATTTTTAAAGCTCTTAAATTGCTAAATTGACCTCAAGGTGATATTCCCGTTGGTAGAGCAAGACAATTTTGTTTTGCTTTGTTTTACATTCATTCCTTCAGGAACCTACAGGAACATCACCTGCACTGTGTTCCAGTGGGTCTGACATGGCTGACTCTTATTTAAATATAACTTTCTAGTAGATATCATGCCAAGTACTGATTTCCAGGTTGTTTTAGGAAGTCATAGCTAGGAGATTTTAGGAAAGGGGCCCTTCGATTAGCTAACTACCTTAGAAAGGCTTTGAGAACATAGCTAAACCCTGTAGGATGCTCTTAATAAAAGGATTCTCCAATTTGTTTGCACATTAGAATCTCCAGAGGGAACTTTAAGTAATTGTTAATGTTCAGGTCCTGACTCAGTGGGTCTGTGATAGAGCCACACACTGAAATGATTTGAAAAGCTCTCCAGGTGATTCTAACGTGTAGTCTGTTTTGAAGATATTAATGTATTGAATTCCTTTAATTACAGGTAAGATTACCTGAATTCATCACATCTGTTTCCTTACACCTGCTGGAGTGCCTTCTCAGTCCTACCATTTAGTTATTCTCTTTCCTTATGAATATTAAAAGAACTATCTCAAACACTTGGCAGCATCTGGAAGCTTAGGTAAAATATATTCTTGGTCTTCACGTTTCTTTTTCCGTTTTTCTCTAGACAGCATCCTAACATTAACTCCCCGTGAAGCCATCAATCATTTCTCTTTGATCAGAACTCTCCCTCCATACACTAAATTTCTTTCTTTTCAAGTGATTCCACCTACTATTGCATTTCACAAGTTGAGGGTGATGTAAATGTCATTGGTTCTATTTTGTTGTATTTATAAGACAACCTTGGCCCTGGTCATGTTTGTTGAAAATGTGAATTCTTGATGGAGCTCACTGAACCAGAGACTTGACTCTTTTGGAATTTCACAAGCCGTGGGAAACCTCCTAAGGATTGACTCTTAATGTAAAACTAGAGAAGTCATTTAATAAAATGCTTTGCAATAGCATTGCAAAATTGTTTCTAAGTTTTCATAAATTCATTCAAAAAGAAATACACAGAACTGATCTTTATACAAAAAGACATTCAATCATACTCTACAACTAAACAAATCAAATTGACAATAACAAAGTTTTACTTATCAGATTAATAAGGATGTAAAGAAGTAAATACATTCATAACTTTTGTGAAAATATCAGCTGGTAAAGCCATTTTGAAGAACAATCTGGCAAGGTATACTAAACTTAAAAATGACTATCTCCTTCAGCCTAGTAATTCCATTTCACGGAATTTATATTATGGGTATTCTTATAAACAAACATGAGAGCTTATGTAAGTGTTCATTTGAACACTGAGTGTAACACTAAAATATTGGTAATAACCTACATGTTCATTAATAGGGCATTGGCTAGATTAAAAAACCATATCAATACAGTTGTTAAAAAGATATATCAGAGTGTAAATACTCCCTCAATGCACAGTGAAGCCAAATATTAAAATTATACGATAATCCTTAGAATTGCATTTGTGTAAACTTAAAAATAAAAATATAAATGTGGTTTTATGTCCTTTTTATACGGAAAGGTAAATGAGAAATGCTTAATAATAGCTATGTTTGAAATACAAAGTGCAGGGAAAGAAGAGAGCCTTAGACTTTTAAATTTTGTACATTTATATATTTTTATATTTTAAATCATACTTATGTATTATTTCTCTTAAAAATTAAATAGAAAATATGGCAGTCCTTGGGTCTGGTGGGTCACTTTTTTTGTTTGTTTGTTTTTTTGGTACCTGGGATTGAATTCAAGGGCTCTCGACCACTAAGCCACATCCCCAGCCCTGTTTTGTGTTTTATTTAGAGACAGGGTCTCACTGAGTTGCTTACTGCCTTGCAGTTGCTGAGGCTGGCTTTGAACTCGGGATTCTCCTGTCTCAGCCTCCCAAAGTGCTGGGATTACAGGCGTGCACCACCACACCCGGCTTGATGGGTCATTTTTTAAAAGATTAAAGCAATTTCAGAAAATACAAATATTTTTGAGGGGCTGATGAGGAAGATTGCCACATTTGATATTCAATGGTCTGGCCCAGTGTTCTCTCTAAAGTAATTATCTTCAAAGTGTTTGCTTCAAAAGTGATCCTCTGGTATGTGAATTGATGATATTGGTCTCCACACTTTTTTCTTTTGCTTTTTTAAAAATTATCTAAAACATTTTCTTAAAACAAAAGTTATTCTTTTATTGAGTAAAGTCATTTAGTGATGGAAGTTAGAATTGGGGAACAAATTTTTCTCTCCCGTCCTTTGTCCTCCATTTACGGTGAGTTTAAGAGAAACCTCGCATAGAGGAGTTTTAGCATCAGCATCATTCTCACTGTTTTCAATAAACTCTGGATTACCAATATCTAGGCACCCAGAAAAACAAAACAAAATGCAGATCTTTGCTGACATGAGCCATCAACTCTTAAAATGCAGTATGTCAGAGAAACACACCAACCGTGCTCTCCATCTGTAACACCCAACCTGTTCTGTTCTCACTGCTCCTCCTTGACCCTGTTCCTTCCTGCACTGTGACCTTCATGTCACTGTTCCCTACTCCCCAGATTTCATTTCCACCACCACCACCCTGGCCTTGCTTTAATTTATTCAGGCTTGAGAGAATGAGAAGTTTGTACTTTTCCTATTATCCATCCTATAAAATCTACCAGAATAATTTTCTTAAAATTCTGTTTTATCCTGATTCCTCTGTTCCTGTATCAATAGAGGTTGGCATGAGACGGAGCCCACATTCCCAAACCTGTATTCATTTAAACTCATCCCAGGGAAACTTTTTAATTGAACTCCTTATGTACACACATACACACACTTATAGATTGTTTTTATTGGATCCAATCTGAATTTCATGGTCTTACCAACTTAGTGATGAGCTATTTTCAATGGTTATCTAAATAGTGTGATGCAAATTTTCACAGACACTGAATCCAGAAAGACATTCCCAATATTTGATTTCCACAAAGAGATACCCAAAAGAGTTACCCAAAAGAGATTATTTGATTCAGAGAATGAAATATCAAAAACATGGTTTGTTTAAATCCTTTTCTCCCCCACCCCTTTTTTTAAAATAAGGCTGAGATGTCATCAAGAAAATGAAGCCAGCTACAGAAACCAGAGTAGTTGCAATTTCTTTCCCTGTCTGCAGAGTTATGTGCAAATGCACTATTGCGTTACCCAGGCATGCTAGACACCTTGAGAGGAGTAGTGCTGCCTTATTTCCTTGGAGTAAGGAAATATGTATTTCTGATAATCGTTGCCAGGACATTCAGATTCAGAATCCTGACCTATAGGAGGACTTGTAGGATTCTGAGCCTGGGGGCAGAGTTATTGGTAGCTTATGAGATTGTGGTCCTTTCCCCATAGAAAGTGCATGCTTGTGGAGCTGTCTTTAGGGACTAGGTCAGTGCACCCCTGCTTCCTGTGTGGGACTACCACCTTTGGAGTGAATCTCAATTATCATACTAGGGAAGGCATCATCTTCTCACTCATGGAATGAAAGGATGAAAGTCTGAACACCAGCCATGCAGCTATTCCCATGTAAATGATGAAGTGTGTTAGACAAAATTTTTCCAGAAGTGGATCTTGTAGAAGGGAGCTAATAAAAAATGAAGCCTAGTTGGTCTCTATGTCCATTCTACATTCCCTTGACATTCTTAGTCTGGTCTTGTTGGTTCATGAACTTGACAGTCCATGCAAGATACTCTTATTCCACCTGTTTTGTCTCGTAGGAGTCTAAACACAGTCTTGATCATTTGGGTGATGCCTCCATGCTGAGCAAATATCCTGACCTGAGTTTACCAGGATCAGCCACCCATCTTGAATCTTCAGGCTAAGAATTTCTCGAATTTTGCTACAGGCCTCAGTGTCTAAACCCAGGAGCCTGGAAAATGCTTTCTTTTTTTTTAAAAAGCTTAAATCTGTCAGCAGTATTTTCCATGTTTGTTTTAATTTTCCGTGTTTTTAATTTAATATTTGTTTTTAATTTGTCTGTTTTGTGCATGCATTTTCTTGTATTCTCGCCCCTCCGAAGCTATGTGTGTTTTGCTCCATGCTATTCTCCAGATTAATTTTTATTAACATGGTAGCCTTAAAATCCACCTGTTTTATTCTTTTAGGATACTGATATTTATCTATCCAGTACCATTGATGCACTGGTCACTGGGATGGTTGCATTAGTTTGTGTTTCTTTATAGTCTTCCATATGACCCCTTCTGATAATTTGATAAGTACATACTGGCAAATAAAGTAAAATTAACATCTAGTAATCAAAAGTGTACTGTAAAGAGTCTGTAGTACCTCCCTCTCCATAATGACAAGCAAAACCTTTTATGTTGTGATGTCTTAACAGCTGCCTGAGTGCTAAATGTTGCTTTTAATTAAACAATAAAGAATGTAACACCTTTTATGGTATCATTATAAATTTTGATGTGGTACAACAATTTGATTCTTTAAAAATTAATTGCCTAGGAGTATGTTTAAGTAGTATTGATTATGTCGGTACCTTGTGTTGATCTGTGATACTTAACCCAACATTTAAAATATCTTTTTTCCATTATATGTTGTGATGCAAGAATAAAAGCAAAGTACAAAACAAATAGGCACTTGAATTCTAATAGCAATAAGCAATAAATGTCAGGCATCTGGAAATTATGGTTGCAATTTCATCAGAGTACACTTTGTTCTTCTATTATGCCTGCATGAATTTTGCTACAGGCAAAATCTATTACAGATAACAGTTAAGAACCTTTCTAATCTACACAGATAGTCAGGGTGAAATGCTAGAAAACTAAATGTTGGAAAATGTAATATTGCAGAGGAAAATTGACACTTGTAGAAAATAATGTGGTCCTATTTAGAACCACAAATGGCAATAATTTCTTTAAGATCATGGTGCAGTGGATGTTTCTGTGACAGGTGACCCAGATGAAGGACATGGCACTGGCAATGAGTCTGCTGTGTTAGCTAGTGTGTGTGTATACAGGTAAATTTTTATCTGTAAATCGAGGGGTGGGGTGTATGCTTAATGATTGCTAACTGAAATTGTAATTAGAAAGTCAGATCACATGTGAGAGACCTGGGGTTTTTCCACTGCCCTTGGGTACATTGGAGAGAAATATTTCTATTCTGGGGCTACTTGACTTCCCTCAGGAGAAAGATTAGTTAGCATTCACCACTCTTGATGGCACATAGTGACCCTGGATAGTTGTTTGGTAGATTTACTAACTGAGCTTTCAGGAAATTGGCTCCTGGCTATTAACTTGGAGAAACTGGTTTTTTGCACTTAACTTCAGCTTAACCTGCATCTTCTAGGTCTCATAGAATTAAAAATAGTGTTTGCAAATGTGGAATCAGTCATTTACTTTATTTAGCCTGTTCTCTTTATTTTTTCACATCCATTCAATATATATAAATATTATCACTTGAATTAATTATCTGTAGCTGTGTAACCCATAACCACAAATTTAGGTAGCATGGGGCAACATATATTTTGTACTTCACAATTTATGTGGGTCAGGAATTTGGGAGCAAATAACATGGGTTGTACTGATGTGAGGATGCTCATGAGGTTATAGTCCAGAAGGCAGCCAGGACTGTAGTCAAATAAAGACTTCAAGCTGGGTCTCAAGGATCTTCTTCCTAAAGGGTATCTATTGGCTAAAGGTCTCTGTTTTTCACAGGTGATTGCCAGGAGGCCTCTGTTCATCACCTTTGCATCTCTCCATAAAACTGCATGTGTTTTCCCACAACATGGCAGCTCATTTCCTCAAGAATAATTTATCCAAGGCAGAGGAAGGAAGCCACAGTACCTTTTATGACCTAGTCTAAGAAGTCACATACTGTTACTTATCCCATATTCTAGTTGTTAGAACTGAGTCACTGAGTCCTTACTCATACTTAAGAGAACTAAACTTCACCTCTGGAAGGATGGACTATCAAAGAATTTGTGGACATATTTTAAAACCACCATACCCCTTTATAGGGCACATCATTATAGGTGCCCAGGATAGACCTGTTTTCAGGCATATTTGACTGGTAGCTTGTCTGAAAGACCTTCATTTCTCCAACCCACATTCTTTTTTGTTCTCTCAACTCTAGGTAACTTAGCATCTCACACTTAATGTATATTGTCTTTGATTGAAATGAATCATTATTTTATGCATTTATGTCTTTTCTCCTTATGAAATGTTAGGTGTTTATGACTTAATTACCTTTGGAGGCCATTCCATGTTTGGCAAATAGCTGGTGCTCAATAATCACTGTAGGTTGCCAAATGTGGTGGATAAGAGCTCAGCTTTGGAACCACCAAGTCATAGGTTCAATTCTGACTTGATCATTATAAAATGTTGGGGGAGTGTACTCCACAGGAGACATTATTAGAATACAATTCACAAGCCCATTTTGAAAAAGTGATGAGTTAGTGCATATTGAGAACATACTAAGGGATACACAAACTGCAGGCATTATTATTGTATTGTTGCTGTTTATTATTTCACCTGTCATAGGTTACTCTTTGTGATATTAAATAGACTGATTCAGATTCATATCTTATCAACACGTATGGCATTGATCATAGTTCTCCTTTTCTGAGCCTTGATTTCCTTAACTCTAGAAGGAAGGAGGTGTTCCAGATGATTTCTAGACCTTACTGCTGTGAGATTCTCTCTGTATTCTCTTACACTGGTATAGGTGAAGAGAGAAGAGATTGTCTTTTTAATTGAGGTTCTCTATGCAGGACATACCACGTTGAATCTCGCAGAGAAGAATGTGAGTTGGAAGCTAACACCCCAGTGTCAGGCCTGTCTATAAAGGAAGATAAACACTAGTAATTATTGAATAGGTAGGTGCTGAGGTCTCTACATTTGCCACACCATTAAAAATTTATAATTATCACTCTGTACTTTCTTCTCTTTTACCCATCCTAGTCTATCCACCATCCAAATTGCCACCTGAAGATGGAGGTTTTGTGTCACAGGGACCATGCATGGCAGTCGGGGATTTGCATCCAGTTCCATCTGATTCCAATCTCAGGTCCCCTCTGTGACCCCTGCCTGCCCCATTGGGAAGGTCTTGACCTCTTTATTAAATGACTTAACATCAGCTTACCCTTCTGTCCATGGCAACAACAATACTTGGGTGACCAGGAGAAGCCACATGGGGTCATTTGCAGAGCTGGATAGTTCCAGTTGAGTCAAGTTGAAGGAAATGATCTGGAGCTCCCACAGTCCCTTTCTAAACCTAATAGTGAATTACCAGCAGGCTTACCACTTCATATCAGTGGCAATGAGAGGCTCGAATTCTTTGAGATGAAAATTCCAGGGTTTCCACTGCAGCTTTTGAGAATGTCTTCCGCAAGATTTTTTTGCTTACTTGTTCTTTTCTTTTTGTTGTTGTTTGAGATTTTCTTTCATTTTTCCTTTGCCCTGATCCTATGTAGTGTGGGCAACTTGGTTTTGTGTGGCCAAGCAGGGAGGTGGGCTGCTCCCTGTGGAGTTCACCCCATTGACTTGTCACTACTCCATACCTAATTTGTCCCCATTCCTTCCCATAGTGCAGGTAGAGAGGGTCCTGCTCAGTGTCCAGGCCATCAGTGGGGGTCATAGCCTTCTCTCTTCAGGAAGGTTTGGGAGGCCCAGCCAGCTGAGCTCTGCTACAAAGGGGGGCTTTGTTTGGGAAAAAGTGCAGGCATTTGAAGACGGGAAGGCACCCAATCTAATTCTCCATCTTTAGAGATAGAAAAGCAGAGAGTGAGGGCATCCTCTCTGCCACTGCTGGTCATTTCCCACCCTGGGCATATTCACAACAACCTTTGTCCTTATTGAACTGAGATCTCTTTGAGGTAGGAAGAAACATCTGGTTTCCAAAGGAGAGAGCTCAGGATTCAAGACAGACAATCCTGCACCCCTGTGGGCCCTACAGGCCATTCACTTCAAGCAGCCAGAGACTCTAAGATGGCCTTCAGTTTGCACCACCCCTCTGCTTAAAAACCCTTCTACCAAATTCTTAATCTGTGTACAAAGAAAAACTAAATATTTGTTTACTAAAAAATACTAGAAGTCTTAATTGTGTGTATGATTTTTAACTGTAGTGGTACACTTCTGTTCCCTGAAGTAATTAAGGGTGCATGGTTATTGTAGGTTAAAAGGGTAAGACATATTTTCCTTTAACTAAATGCCTCATTCCAAGGCAAGTCTAAACTAAATTAGCCTAATTGTAGCATGTAGCTTCTTGGTCTCTTAGAAATTTGTTTCTTCCATTTTACTTTTTGAATACTGCCTCTTTTGAGACAAGATTTAGATAACTTGTTTATTGAATAGAAAACAAACAAGACAAAAGCAGTTTTTAAAACCATCATCTGTGTAGAAAGCTGAAGTTTGCAATGATTTCCTATCACACTTGGAATAAAATCCAAATTTCTTAGCATAACGGTATGTTTTTCATGATCTGGTCACAGCCTGCCCCTCCTTCGTTTTCTCTTATTCGCTTCTCTCCAGATGGATTTAGTTCCTCTCTGTCCCTTCAATATGCCAATTTTGTTCTCTTCTTAGGGCCTTCATGCTTGTAGTCCCTTCTGTCTGGAAAGTTCTTCCAAATCTTGGCACGGCTGTCTCCTTGGGGTTCCAGTCTCAAGCCTACGTGGGCATATGGAGAGGTGTCCCTGACTGTGCTGCTTTGTCTGAGCTATAACTAAGGGTAATTGTCGTGTTAACTTACTAGTTTACCAGTTTTACTCTTTGTTTCCTTCCCTGAAACATGAGCTCGGAGAGAGCATAGATGACAGCCTGGCTCACTCCTTTCTTTGTTGTATCCCCAGGGCTGGGCCAGTACCTGGCATGAGCAAATATTCACTGAAGAAATGAAGCAATCTTGGCTCTGCTAGTTGCCACCTGTGTGACCTTGGGCAAACCACTCCATTTTATGTTAATTTACAGAATCTACTTGTTACAAAGATGAATAATATGTACGCCAGTGCCAGTTTCCTAGTACATTTTGAATAAGTAAAACAGTTTTTTCTTAAAGGGCCTAAACCAATGTGCACGTGTATGTGTGCGTGCCTATGAATGCACATGGTAGGCACTGAATAAATATATGTTGGTAGCACAAAATCCACGTTCCCCAAATTATTCAACTGCAGAGTCAGATCTTTAACCCAAGCCACCTGATTCCCATTTGCGGGTTTCTACGTCTTTGGTAGATCTCAGTGCCATGTGTGGCTGTGGGGTGGGTTAGAGGAGATGGGATTTATGGGAACAGAGCATTTTGAGGAACGAAAATACTCTGGTCTCCTGGCGTTGGCGCTTGTAGATGTGGTTCTGTTTCTAACTAGTGGAGTCAGGGAGGAAGCCACTTACTGTCTATTGACCAGTTTTCAAATCTGTGAAGAAAGAGCTCATAATACCAGTTCCTTCTTCTTTGGAACATGCTCTGGTCCATCACTGGGTCTGCATCAGGAGAGGAAGCTGGGTTCCGCCACGTGTTGCATGTGCTGCTGTTGAGGACATGGGCTGCAGACATACATTATCAAGACGAGACAAGACTCCTTCAACAAAGGGAGGTCACAGTAAAGCAGAGCAGCTCCAGTTCAGAATGCAGTTCTCTGTGTCCCTGGAGGTGTGTTGGCCTAGAGTGCTCCAGAAAGGAGGCTTCAATGGGCTCTTAAAGAACTTTACTAGATGATTGCAAGACTAAGATGGTATCATTTTTATGAAATCCTTAAAACACTGCCATGGACGTCTCTTCTTTCATAACCAATAGTACCTCATCCTAACATAGGTGGTCTATTCTGAATTTCTGTGATGTTTTACACCTTGGGGAAGGTGTGAGAGATGAGCCATCCTCCCTCCCTATACTATTAAGTACCATGTGGGAAAATGAAAGAAATATCATCACTTAGATCAGAAAATTGGAGTCCATGTCTAGACTGTATAGTCCTTGGACATGTGGCCTTAAAGAAGTACTACAGCCCCTTTAAAGCCTCATTTTTCTTCTGTATAAAATGGGAATATACCACCAAACTCATAGGGTTGCAGGAAGCATTACATGGTAAAGTATGGTATAGAATATTCCAAGGTATATATTCCATGGTATATAACATTCTGAATATTCCAAGCAATGAACTTCTCAGGTTATGGTAAATTCCTCAAAGGCAGAATCTAAAATATTTAATTTTTCTGATTTGCATTTCATCTTCCCTACAGGATCTGGGTAGATGATTCTGGGAGCATAATTATTGATTGGTCCTTGGTCTCCAAGTGAATATTTTCCACATTTCTGCCAAAGTCCAAATTTAAACAGTTCTGTTTGCTTGTTTGGCAAGAGCATCTGGTTTGTATATAAAGGTGGGGATCATTGGATTCTGGGCATTTTGTCAACCCTGAATCTTGAGGGAAACACTAATTTCCAGAATTGGCCACAACAAATGGGTGCTTGTTAGATGAGAAGCTGAGGTTCGGCAATCTTTTCAAAGAGGGGTTTTTGACCACGTATCTAAAGTGGTGTTTTCTCAGGCATCTTCTGTGATATCATCCTGCCCATTACTTCGGTAGGAATTTAAAACTATTAAACCTTATTTGCATACTCGTTTATTTTCCTTTCCCTATGCTAGAATGTAAGGTTGATGGGAAAAGGACCCATTTCCTATCTCTGAGAACTACACTATTTCCTGGCACATGGAGTGATCAAGAAACTCTTTTAAAGCTGGGTGTGGTGGCACACGCCTGTAATCTCAGTGGCTCAGGAGGCTGAGGCAGGAGGATTGTGAGTTCAAAGCCGGCCTCAGCCAAAGCAAGGTGCTAAGCAGCTCAGTAAGACCCTGTCTCTAAATAAAATACTAACTAGGGCTGGGGATGTGGCTTGGTGGTTGAGTGCCCCTGAGTCAAATCCCCAGGACCCTTTCCCCCCCAAAAGAAATACTTTCAATGAATGAATGAATGAGTGAGTGAACATAGCTACTGAAGTAGAAAGAAAAAGGGAAAAAAAAATCCAATTTTCCAGCTCTTCTTTTATTCCAAGTATCACATATGACTTTCTGTAGGTGCAAGATTAGATACATTTGTACATTTCATGTTTGTTTGTCTGAGAATAGTCACCCAGCAAGGCAGAAGTGTAATAACAATGAGTCTCACTCATACACAAAGAAAGCCAGCCAGAAGAACAACCCCAGTGTCTCAAGATAATGTCCCAAATTTCTGAAGATGTAAAAATGGACTTGGCCTAAGTCCTCCTTTGGGGTGTGGTCAGTTGTAACAATTTTAATTTGTTGGTTTTCTCTTTAGTAGAGCATGTCCCTCTATCATGTAATGGCTTGTGAAAGAGAGTTAACTATTACTCCATGGAGGATGAACTGCATGACGCAGGTTAAGCTCTCTGCCACCAGGGTTGTAAGGGCTGTGAACTGGGATGTGCAGGGATTAAGTGTTACGGAGACAGGGCCTCTCCAAGAGGGATCCTCACCTCTGCTCCCAGCAGAGCCTGCATGATGGGCAACCCAGGAGACCCATGAAGTCTTTCTTTATGATTTGTGTTTGGTCCTATTAAGTTAATTTTCAGCTTTCAGTTAGTCATGGTGGTAACTTCTATATTCATGCAGAGTTCTTCCTTGAATAGAATAATTCAAGGTAATATTCAAAGACTGAATCTTTATTGTGATATCTTTGAGAGTGTCTGATCTGAATCACTTTGTTCAAGGGAGTTGATTATGGACTGAATTTTGTATTTTTATGTAAATTCCAGGTAAGCCCTTTTTCTCATATATTTGACATTAACATGAGCTGGATAATTTTGAGATTCTGGTGATTGTATTTTTAAATGCACAAAACAAACTTCCAGTGCAAGTAGATATTTTTTACCAACCAAAAGACTGGAGTGTGTTGTAAATATCACAGAAAAAGCAACATTCTAGTCCTGCTACGGATTTATTTTCTCTGAAACCTAGATCTAAGCTTCATAACGGTGCACTTCGATGTCTACCTTGTCTATCACCCCAGGCTATATTCAATATTTCCTCACTTAAGATCCATAAGGTTTGGGATGATCACATCTCTGCACACTGTGGTCCTTTGGGCATCCCTTTGATTCTTTTGAATTATGAGCTGTTAGAAGTGGAAAAGGGCCAGAGAGATGTATAATCCAGCAGTGCCCCAACTCTTTTTTTTGTTGTTGACTATGTCCAAGTCAAAACACCTGAGGATCTTTTTTAAACACATAGATCCTAGGACCCCCCTCCGCATCTTATTTAGAAGGGTGAAGTCTGGTTTTAGAATTTGCATTTAAAAAAATCAGATGCACACCTGGATTTGGGAACAGCTTGCCTCCAGTTCAACACTGTGATTTTAGAGATGGTAAACTGGGAGCCTCAAAGGGCAAATGCACAGCTGGCTAGTGACTGTCATATAACCTCCGTCTCTTGCATCCTGACTTCATCTGCATGCTTTAATTATGATGATAATAGAATAATCAATAATGACTCTGTTTGCTACTACCACTCAACAGGTACACCTACTGTGCACCTCTTTGGTACTCCTCTGGATGCCTCACATGCATCACTCCTTTTATCCTCCTAAGAATACTGATGAGATATCCTTCTCTGCTTCTCAGAATAACCAGTCCTCGCAGTACCTCCTTATGTAACCAAGTGCCTTTAATGACATTTCTTTCTACACGTTTCCCGATGAGAATGTGAGCGACTGAGCCAGGAGCCTGTTAACACTTTCCACTGAGAAACTGACCCAGAGGGTTGAAATGTCCATGATTTGGAGCTAGAAGATAACAGACACAGATAGGGGTGGGTGTTTTGTAAAAGAGCTTACACTAATGGTTGTTCCTAAGTCTCCTTTGTTCTGGGGCTCCCAGAATTGATCATCAACTACTTTGTTTTAATCAGAAGCTGAAACTTTCTTGGTTACTCTCCAGGGGGTGAATTCTCAGTGGTAAAATAATTTCCAGGTCTAATCAAAACAATCCCCCACCTCAAAAATCTCAATGCTTAATAGGGAGATTTTAAGGACTCAGAAATGGAGGCTGAAACTCTCCAAAGTGTTTCCCTTGGGTTGGGTTTTTTAACAGGGCATTTGGAGGAAGGTTTCCAGAGCAGGCAGGCATGTGGGAGCAGAGGGGTGGGGAAGTGCGTGTACAACTGAATACTCTCCAAGCTCCTCCCCTTCTCTCGGGAACTTGTTCAGTTCTCAAGATATTGTTTCCTCTTTATTTTTATTTTCTTTTACTACCAAAATAATTCTTTTTCAAATGTATGGCTTATCTTTATTGATTTAATTTGTTGGGGTTTTTTTTTTTTTTTGGTACTGAGAATTGAACTCAGGGGTGTTCAACCACTAAGCCACATCCCCAGCCCTTTTTATTTATTTATTTATTTTCATTTTGAGACAGGGTCTTGCTAAGTTGCTTAGGGCCTTGCTAAGTTCTTGAGGCTGGCTTTGAGCTTGTGATGTTGCCTCTTCAGCTTCCCGAGTCTCTGGGATTACAGGCGTGGGCCACCACACCTAGCTACAACTTATTTTTAGAGCAAGTTTTAAGATCACAGAAAAATTAAGCAGTAATTATGAAGAATGTCCCCCATGGTACTTTCCTGCTGCTGCCTGACATACACAGCCTGTCAATGTTGCACACCACGGTGGTTTATTTGTTATGATCAGTGAACTTACATTGGTACATTATCACCCAAGGTCATAGGTTACGTTAAGTTTCACTTTTGGTGTTGGACATAACATGCTTTTATTCTAAAAACCTGGAAACATACCCAAACCAAAGGCAATGAATAGCATCTATAATCCTACTCCCGAATTTAACTCCAGGTAGCCTTTTGGTTATGTGCAACACTCATCTGGGTGTGTGTGTGTGTGTGTGTGTGTGTGTGTGTTCTTTTTCCTTCTCAAAATAAGATCAAACTGAGAATACCACTTTAGTATTTTTTTCAGTTGACACTAGATCTCAAATATTTTTGACATTCTTAAGTCGTCCAGCAAATGATTTTTCAGAACTGCATGGATCTAATTGAATATTATTAGATCATATTATCTCTCCTCATAGACTATCACAGACATGATAGCAGGACCCTCTTCCGAGTACTTTTCCCTCCTTTGGAACCACTTCCCAGGGGACGAATTGCCATGACCACTGGCACCACACTTCAGATTCTTTTATAAACAGCCAGACCAGTATCCAAAAAGTCTCCACTTGCGTGCCAAGTAGGAAAGTGCCTCCTTTTACCCACAAATTTACTCAAACTAGAGATTTCAATTTAAAACAATATCAATTATAAGAAACTTAAGAATATATGGTCTCCATTATAATAAAGGAAACGAATTATGTTTCTTTGACTCTATGTCTCCACATATTTGCTAATTTAAATGCGTTCATTTAATAAGTACCTTCTAATGCTGTTCCATTTGTTGGGGCCATTAAATAGGCAAGTGTTGTCCTCCTCATTAGACTGAAGCTAGAGAAGAAGTGTGTAACTGAGTTAGATCATGTGCTGCATTTTCTCTGTGCAGTTGGTGTTCAATAGCTATTTGTTGAGTAGGTGCCTAGAGGAGGAAGAGGAGCAATGAGATTGCGGAGGAGGAAGTTATTTGTTTTTCCTGGGCGTGGTCAGAAGGGGCTTCCTGGTAGAGGTGACTTTGCATGCATTCATTGTCTAGTTGTTTATGGGCACCACACATTTTTCTAGGCACTGGATGGTCAAGGCTAGAGTGGTCTTTGACCTCATGGAGCATTATTCTAGAGGGAGAAGACAGCAAGCAAGGGAAACCAAAACAACAGCATGCAATGTCGAGTTGTAATAATGACGTGAAGATTAGTTAGCCAAGGTGCTATGAGAGAGGCTATGCTCCAGTGAGCGGCTCTTCTAGGGGACTTACAGGATAAGCAGGGGTTTGTCACAGTGAGATGAGAAAAGCACTTGGAAAAGCCTAAGAACATGAATAAAATCAGACGTGGCTGATGAACAGTGGAAGGCATGGTGGGGTGGGGGGCAGATGTGAATGGAGGAGGTGTAGCAGAGGGAGATGGGGCGAGAAGGTCGGATGGAGAAGAATCTGTGAGGGAGCCCTCCTTGACTGACAGACTGACCATCAAAATTAGCCTTAATCTTTCCCCCCAGTTCCTGCTGAGCATTTGGGGGACAAAGGGGAAATGTGGCCCAAGGTGCCTCATTTGAATAAGGCTGGCGATTCTACATGGCCCCACTGTGGCTTCCTCCCCTGGCACCAATCCGTACTTCTAGAAGCTCAGCAGATGGACCATTGACATGTTTTATACCTTGGAGAAGTATGGCGGAAGTGGGTTTAGTAGCAGGGTCATTAGATAAAACAGAGGACACCCAGTTACATTTGACTTTCCGATAAACATACAATGATTTTAGTATGAATATGTCTCAAACACTGCATGTTAACCCAGAAGTCAAATCCAACTGGGCATCTGGTATTTTTACTCATGGAATTTGGTCAACCCTATGGAGGAGATTGGAATGCCAGAACGGGATGCTGGTGTCATCTTGCAAGAGCTCTGAGATTAATTGAGAGAGCGTTAGAGAAGAACACTGGTCCTTTTTTTTTGGTTTTATTTATCTCAGGACTGATTAAATTATTTGCTAGGTGGTTTCTTTCTTTTGAGGACTCAGGAAGATGATCGCTGGTGAATGTGTAACTAGGATAAGGAGGAGTCACTACGTTTTAGATGACTTCCTGCAAAGAGGCCTCTCACTGAGGTCTCACATTGGGAGGTGTTGGGGGTGCAAACCGCCTAGAAAGTCTCCTTTGGAATTTAGTGTGGTCTAAGGGGGATGGAACAGTGACCATGTGCTCAGAGGGCCCAGGACTGTCCTGATTTACAATTGTTGTCCCAGAGTAATTAGGAATAGTACTGACTTTTGACTCAAAAGTCTCCTGATTTTAGATGATAGATGACATTGTCATTCCATGAGGTGGCCAGGGAACCTAGAGAACTAGGTTGCACTTTTTATGACTGCAGATGTCACATGACCTCAAGGAGATGCTCTTGCTTCATTTGTGCATGAGGGGACAGTGAGCAAAACTCTCCACTCTCTTCTCAGCTAAAGACTCTCTTTATGCACGTTTCTGGGCAGAGCTAAAGTGAGAAGACCTTCGTTCTGTCAGTTTGGGAAAGAAGTGTACTCACTGTATCTCTATGCTCTGTTCATGCCAGCAGAGTTATATTAGTTTCCAAAAAATTCTTTAAAGAGTGAAAACTTCAAATTATTGTTTTTTCCTTTGGAAATAAAGACCAAATGCTAGATAGTGCCTGAAATAGACACAGTTTTAGTGAATAACAAATCACCAGTGACCAAGCATAACATTGACTAATTTGAGCTTAGTTGTATAAGCAACTTTATAGACTTTTTAAAAGAGTAGTTGCACAAAGTGACACCAGAATGTAACATTTCCATCTTTTAACTCTCCTCTCAGATCTATAGGGCTCCCTGAAACCAGCTTTATGTGCATTTACATTCATTTATATACATACATGTCATGGTTTGGATATGAGGTGTCCCCCAAAAGCTCATGTGTGAGACGATGCAAGAAGGTTTAGAGGAGAAATGATTGGATTATGATGGCCTTAACCCAATCCGTGAATTAATCCTCCTGATAGGGATTAAATTAAAGCTGACAAAGACAGGTAAGGTGTGGCTGGAGGAGGTGCATCAATGGGGGCGTGGCTTTGGGGGATACAGTTTGTAACCGGTGAGTGGAGTCTCTTTGCTCTCTGATCATCATGTGAGCTGCTTACCTCTGCCATAGTCTCTGCCATGATGTTCAGCTTTACCTTGAGCCCCTAGGAATTGAGCTGGCTGTCCATGGACTGAGACTTCTGAAACCGTGAGCCCCCAAATAAACTTTTCCTCCTCTAAACTGTTCTTGTCAGGTCTTTACATCACAGCAGCCAAAAGGCTGACTAAAACAATACCCATATAGTTTTTTAAATGAAAAACAAATCTATTTTCTATTTTTAGTATATTGCTAAAAATATTTATCAGCCACTCTTTTTTCAACTTTGGATCCATCTCATTCTTTTACTAGTTGTGTAGTATTTAACACTATGCATATATTAAAATACATAGAAATAATCCCATATTGTTGGACATTTAGGTTATTTCCAATTATCTGTTATAATAAATAATGCTGCAATGAGTGTTCTTCTATGATCATGCACATCTATTTAAATGTATATAGGGCTGTGTATAGGGCAGATTTCTAGGAAAAGAATAATTTATTTTAATAATTGTTGACAAATTTTTATTTCAAAAGACTCTTCTAATTTGCATGTGAGATTGAGAGCACTTTCTGTAACTTGAAGAGAAATTTTATATGAAGCCAAGGAGACAGGTGTTAGTTCATCCTGACGTTTAGGTCTAAGTAGACTTTTTTTCTTTTCTTTTTCTTTTTCTGGCAATGATTCCTTGACCTGTGCAATTGGATCAAACCAAGACTGAATTAAATCTTACTTATGTAGAAACTTGGTCTCTATGACCTTGTGTTTATCTGGTGAGTGATTTCCTGGAGTAGGCTATAGTCCAGCTCTGAATGACCCTGATGGGAGAACACTTTTATCCCCCAATCTATAGAAGCTGAATTAGGCTTACTGGGATTAACTGGGACTGAAGGACTTGTCCATCTACTTTAATTATTCTTCCAATGAGAGCTTTTTCCCAGACTGGATTTTGAATCAGAAGAAGAATGGAGGCTGAAAAGAATGATAGAACAGATCAGTTAAAGATCTTATAGAAAAGGCACTCAGAAGGGAAAGATCTAGCCTAATGTAGGTAGATAAGATTTTATTTTTTCTTTTCTAAGGATTGGAGATACACACACACACACACACACACACACATATACATTTATATGTGCATGTACATCTACGTATATATATATACACACAACACATACATACATATGCATCTGTATATTCATACATACATAAAAATACACCTGTGTACATGTATGTGTACATATATACACATATTGTGTACATGTACATACATATAATGCATGTGTATATATGTATAGACATATACACACACATACACACACAGGTGCATTTTAAACATTTCAATGCAATTGTTTTTTCTGAGGCATCATGTCAAAAAGACGGAAAGAAGAAAGTAATGGCCTTCCTTGTTGTTAAACAAACTAGCCTGTCCTGTACTGAAACTTGCACCAATAAAGCCAAAGTTTAACAAAGGATAAATGCTGGGAAAATTGAGGGAACTGGAGAGCTGAAGACAAAGGCTGGGCAAAATGGCCATTGTGCCATCAGTGTGTTCTCTGCTTCCCTCTAGTGGTCATATGGGGGAGTTGAGTAGAAAAATGTCTCAAGGTCATCTTTTACCCAGCTAAATTGTAGAAGAGGAAGATGGTATTAGATAGCCCTTATCACTGCCCATCTTGTCAATAGCTTGTCTGGTGATGAGGGAACAAATGTTCTCTTAGGCAACAGCCAAGCATATGCTGCAATGGTGCTACCTAACAATAGAAAAGAAAAATTGGGGAAAGCAGAATGCCTTTACCACTTATTTCAATGCAACATGTTCAGCAATGACTGTTCCCAATACTGTACCCAGTGTTGGAGATACAGGAAGGAATTAAACATGACTCCTGCCTTTGAGGAGATCCCAGTGTAGAAGGCGGGACACAGATAAACAAGTTACATTGCAAATTGCCATATAAGAGGCATTTGACAAGACGTTTGTTCTTGATAGTAATTCGCAAGTCAGAATGAGATTACTCACGGAGGGTTTTCATTTGTGCCCAGATAGGAAGACATTTCCTTGTTCTGGGTAGAGATGATGGTACAGGGAATGAATAAAGTTTTCTTTCTTCTCTCTCTTTTGTAAAACACTGAATTTGGGCTGCTGAGATGGCACAACTATGACAGCTCAAAGTTTCAGTCTTGGTTTGAAGATGAAAGCCAAACCGTGTACATGAGTTCTTTATTCCTCTGCAAAATAAATTCCTCTGTGAACTACAGGGAAATAAAAGGCTCTGCTGAGGCAGACTGTCACACTGAATGGCGGCAGAGTCAAAGATGGCCACCTGCCCCTGTCTGTGCAGAGCACTGCCAGATGCTCCTGAAGGAATTTTTTTGTAGACCCCTCCTCATCATCAATCCTTAGGAACTCTCTTTATTTAGGGACTTTTGGCTTTGCTAAGAAATACTCTCAGCTCTTTTGTGAGCAGTCTTTGCATTGCCATTGTAAGAACTAATCTTTTACTCATTGCATTAGTCAAGTAGAGATGGCCCGAGGAAACAGGTTGATAACAGGAATAGGGTTCCTTTTCCATTATGTAGAGTAACATTAAGGTGTGCAGGAGTGTGGAGATTTAGGCAATTTCTGTCATTTAAAACTCATTACACTCTAAGTTTTCAGTTCTGTGGATATTTCAAAGAAATTGACACAGGTGCATTAAAATAGGCTGGAGATCAGAATCTAGAGCTTGCGTATATTATTATATTAATAATATATTATGGCTATTATAATATATTATTATTATTATTCTACAATAGTAAGAATAAGAAACTTTTGTAGGTATTACAAATCTGGGATGATGGAACAAAATGGATTTTAACCTGGAATTTATTACAAGACCAAGGGCTAAACCTCTCGGATACATTATTTCTTCCTGGGCCATCTATCCTGCTCCCATCCAATCTTCTTGCATCCACATTCGATTTTTCTAGAGACAGCCACCCCTGTTCACCCTCTGTCCTTGTGGCCTTAGAGTTTGCAATTCCTTTGACATGCAAACTATGACTGACCACTTAGAGTTCAACATCCTTGGGCTACTATGGTAAGTTCAGTGTAGAGTACAAAACAGGGCTCAACTGGTCAGGGCAAATGGGACTTTATCCTGGGACTTCTGTTGCAGCTGTTAGGAGAGAAGCATTCTCTTTCTTCTGGAACAATCAAGAGGAGGGGACATAAACCTGGAGCTGCTGACATCTTGCCATCATGAAGAGAGAGGTTACCCAAGAGTGCAGTCACTCTAGAATAAAGAGGAGAAATTGACACAGGGTTCTTTATGACATCGTTTGAACTCCTGGATACAGCCATACTTGAAGCACCATAAATCCACGAATTTTAGTTATGTGAACCAATTTGAACTATTTTCTTTTTGGCTCTTGCTCAAGTCAATGGATCTTGAAGTTTGGTATATTTGAAATCATCTGAGGGGTTTGTTGAAAGGCAGATGGGAGTGGGGCCTGTGAACTTGCATTTTGAATGACTCTCTGGGAGACGCTGAGGCTGCTGACCTGAAAACCATGCTTTGAGAACCATTGACTTAGAAGCTTTTTTTTTTTTAATTTTATTTTTTTACTATTTATAATCCAGACAAACTTGAATACTACCAGAAGATATTTTCTACATGGGCAAGAATCTTATTTTTAGAAGAATTAATAGAATGAGATCAAAGAATGTGTTTTATCCCAGCCAACAAGCACTTGAAAAAAAAAATGTCACGGCCATACCTCACCACTCGCGGGACCAATCTGACACGTTAGGAGGTTTTCCACTCTGCTCCTGTTTGTGCCTGAGCCTTTTTTATGGCTAACGGCAAAGCCAATGGAGTAAATGACAAATGAGCAAAACAGCAGGACTAATGCGTGTTTTGTCAAAGACTTAAAACTCATGCATTGAGAAAATGCACTTTTTTTTCACTCTGATCCAGTCTGTCAACAAAATGCTTTTCATGAGAAACATCAAAGCCATTTCATCTGCAAATTTCATTTTTTTGAATCCCTTAATCTACACTGTTGACAAAAATTTCTGTCAAGTGCCTCAAACCATTGTATTAACAAATTTCATTTTGTCAATCATGATTTAGCCTGCTTCCAAATGCATTTTGTAATATTCCGCTCCATCCTGCAGGAAGAATGCCTAATAGTCAATGCCTCAATCTTAATATTGAAAGCAAGTGAAGAGGGAAAGTAAAAGTAATGTCGAGCTTGCTCGTTTAGCACATCTATGGGATGTCCCTGTGCATTCTAAATAAATCCAGCTCATCTGAAGTCTTCCCTGGGTAATGCAAGCCACTGTGAGGGTAAGGATATTACAGTTAGTGAAATCACACAATGATACTCATGATTTTCCTGTTTGACATCTTATCTGCTAATCAGTCTTTCTGACTTTACCTCCCAGATGACTCTCTGTGACTGGTCCTGGTGACTTGTGTTACCATTCACTATTCTCTCTGATTGCAGGTTCAGGAGGATAGTATGTAGCTTTCAGGGTCTTCCGATTCCAGTGTGTCTTCACCCCAATTACCATGCCATTATGGTGAAGGATGGTCATCTCTGCTCCCAGAGATGCTATAAGAACATCTGCTTGTTTCTGCTCAAGAGCAAGCTATGGCAGATGATCTCAAGCATGAGATGTCTGTTTTCTGCCTGGCTTATCCCTGAATTCTTGGTGATGGGATGCTAAGAAGGGGAGAAGATGTTGCTGAATTTCCTGATAGCCTCTGACATATGAAATTGCTAAGTTTTCTTAGGCACTATAAAACAAGAAAATCCTAAGCTGAGACCCTCAGTTCCTGTGGACAATTTGCAGATGCTGATATTTCCTGTAGGGAATTTAGACACCTCATAGTGCAGAAAATGAAGAATATGCTGGGATAAATATTGGGAAATCTGAATTTAATCTTGACTCAAACTCTTAATAACTATTTGTCCTTCAGAAGTCACTGTGCATCTCTGTCCCTAGACATCTCCTCACCTGCACGATGGTGCTAATCAAATGGTTTGCCCTGCAGACATTCTGAGCTCCTGCAAAGATCAAAGGAGGAGTTTATGTACCAGAGTTTAAGGTGATTGTCAAATGCTAGATAAATGTAAGGTGGCAATGGATGTTTGTTTCTGAAGGCTTGTTTCATTTCAATTATCTTAGAGGAGGCACTCTTCTAAGTACAAAGATTGCCATGTGGATGTACATGTATACAGCACATTGGTTTCTTGCATGATCGTTACAGGAAACAGAGATGAATTGGTTTCATGCAGGAAGAGTTGAGCCCTGGAACCCAGAAACTCACTCTTGAAGAGCAGATGGAACACAAGAATCACCTGGGTGTCTTAGGGAGGTAGGAGGCCACATCAAGGCCCAATATTGTCTTTCCACAATTTTACTTCCATCCAGTTCTTCACAAAGGAAGACTCATTTGATATCTGAGAAGTTTCAGGTCCCAGACTGTGCCTAAGGAAACCTGTGACTATAAAGTAAAAGTGACATGGTGGCCAAATTTGGGTGGCTATGACTCTCATGGACAAGTCCTTGTGTCCAGCATTGAGCAGGGCCCCTGCTCAATTCCTTCTTGACCCTTTTAAGACCCTTCTTCAGGCAAAAATGCCCGGTGTCTGCCCTCACTCTTTCCAAACCCTTCATCATCTCCATGGCCACCCAAATTCAGGCTCCTCCACATGACAAGTGATGTGCAGTTAATAATAGATTTCCTGGAGCTCTCAGCCTCAGATTTGCTGCCTACAGCTAAGGGAATCGAGATTGAGTACACAGTTAGGGAGAAACAAATCAATTATAATAAGTGACAAACAAACAAACTCTCCTTTTTCTCAGAAGCCAAAGCTAATGGAGTGAGTTACACAGACCAGGGCTTTTCTGGGCTGGTGGAATCATCCTGAGGATGGATGTCCACAGACATTAGGAGGAAAAGGGCCTGGGGCAGCCCAACGGTAGAGAGAAAAGCAAAGTGGTAGCCTCTGGCTGCGGGTTCTGCACATTCGATTGCACATAATTGGTTCTTTCCCAGGAAACATTTGCACTAACCTTTGACTTCTGGAAGCAGAGACAGACCCACAAAATAAATGACTATATTGGGTAGTATGACAATCAGGACTTTTTAATCGCAAATGATGGATAATGCAGCCCAAACTAGCTTATAGGGGGAAGAAAAAAAAAAGAAAAGTAAAAGAAATATGAAAGCCTCTTGGCTTATACATCTTTACCACTTAAGAGTAAATCTTACTTTAGGTGCAGCTGGACACAAAAGCTCAAGCCACTACAGATGCGATTTCTTATTCTCCATTCCTTTGCTCAGTTTTCTTTTTGTAGGACTCATTTTCAGATGGTTTTATTCTCATCGGTGTAAAATGGTGCTTCTAGTTCTTAAAGTATCATCCTACTAGTTTCAATCCTGGCAAAAAAGAGTTCAAGTCTTTATTCTTAACATTCCCAGAAAACTCCCTGAGATTGAGTGGGATTGGGAGGCTTGGGCCACTGGCTCATTCCAGAAGCAATAATTATGGGAAGAGGAGATGAATCTTTCATTGTCTTATGCTCAAGTGGTGCCCTGTACCCATAAGAGTCTAGAAAACTGAAGTGAGACAAGTTGGAGAGTCCACTGAAAATTAGAATTGCTAGTGGAAAAAAGGATCATGCCAAGTGGAAAAATGACTATTTTAAGCTAAAATCACTTAATTATAGGATATTCAATGCTTAGAAGATGGTGGTAAGGGTTAGGGTCAGTTTCCAGCAATGACTTCCAGAAGAGTCATGCAGAATTGGCTCAAATAGGGAATGGTCCCTCTGTTATATTCAGGAAGTTGGACAATTGAGAGGCTGCCCTGCAAAGTACTGGCTCCTGGTCATGCCCTGTTCATTTACCCAGGGATCAACAAGCCACAGTCAGAACCATCGGATCCAGCACTATAATGACCACAAAGTTATTGAGTTTTTTCCCTTGATCTATGCTAAACTTGCTATAGAAAAATCAAATATTATGACAAGTCCAGCCAGCAAAAGCAGAAGAGTGCTCTCGACCTTCTTCCAGATCTTGCTCATCGATTCACAATTCCTATATGACACTTCAACCTCAGAGAGAAGGGTACTATTTAACTTCTTACATCTGTAGCCACTAAAGGGATGGAATGGAAGTCAAATGGCTGTCTCCATAACTATCATGCCTCCATGCCTACACAGTTGAGCTTTGAATTATACACAAGTTCCCTCATGGGCAGTGCTTTCCTGATCTTTGCCCCAGATAAACTTATCCTGCTGGGGTAGAGCAACAGAGCCTCATGGAGGAGAGACATGTTTGCCAGAGAGTCGTCCATGAGAACCTAAATGGAGAAGAAAACCAAGGATATAAATAAAGGGGGGAAGATCAAGTTCATGTAGCGCTTGGCCAGGAGTTGGCAGCAAACCATTGGGAATAGAACAATCTCAGAGGGAAGCAGCACTGTGGACTGCCTTGATGATTCATGGGTGTTTATTCTGGTTCTTGTGACCCAAACCTGAGCTATTACTGTATATTTAGAGTTAATGATCCCTCATTTGGAGGATGTTTATTGACCATGTTTTAATAACCAATATTTCTTGTGTGCACACCATGGGCCAGACACTGTTCTATGCCCTTCACAGAAAAAAAAAAAAAGTCCCATTTAAGCACACTGCAGTCCTGTCCAATAGAAGCCATTATTCATTCTTTCAACAAATACTTGTTGAATACATACCATGTAGTGGACCCAGTCCAAGGCACTGGGGTTGCAGCCATAAACAAAGAAGGCAAGGATCCCTGCCCTTAGGTTTCTTACATCCTAGGTAACTATTATTATTCCCATTTAGTGGCTGGAGAGGAAGCTGAGTCAAGGGAAAGTTGAATCACCCTTTCAAGGTCTTTCAGCCAATGAAGGCATGACCTGTATTTGAACCCTGGCAGTCTGGCTGCAGAGCCTGTGGGCTACTCACCTGAAAACTCTCTATCCCATGGCTTCCTTGCAGGAGTGTGCCAGAGCAGGACCTTATCTCCATTTCACTGATGGGTTAATTGAGGCTCAGAATTTGCTAGTAGATGTGGCCAGGCTCACAGTCACAGCAAGGAGCACAGATAGAACTCTACACGTATTCACAGCCATGGAGAAGTTTTGGGCACGTTACTACCTGGGATCCAGAATGATGAAGGTGTAGCTCAGGGCTGGCATTAAAAAGATGATGATGCTTCAGAGTCTGGGATAATTGCTTTATGGTTCTCTCCTTCAATCTTCACTACGCTGTGAGGTGCAAACAATTACTGGACCCATTTTGCAGGTGAGAAAAGTGACTCAAAGAATAATCTCAAGGTTATAGGCAGAAAATAGGGGAGCCAAGGTTTCAACCAGCTTCCTCAGTTCAAACACAGAATTTCTCCTGTGAGAATGTGCCATAGTGAACCTCTCTGTCTTTCCCTGATATGCAGAGAAAAGGCTTTCAGAGTTGGCAAAACAAGTGTCTTAATGTAAGAAGTATTCTGTTTTCATTTGTATTGTCACAAAACAAGTTCAAATGCATGATTAAGACTATCCATTTGCCAAAGCCACACTGGTTAAGTGTTCATTCCAGCACATGAGCTAAGATTCATTCCAGCACATGAGCTAAGATCAGGTAATACCAAAAAAAAGAAAAGAAAAGATTTCTTTTGGCACCCTCCCCACGCTGCCCCCTGGTTGAAGCTGATTTGGCTTGCCTTGCATCTTTGATTATTTGCCGTCATATTTCCAAAGGATATATTTTTTATTAGAGCAATAATTTCGACTATAAGTTAAATAATTTGGCACTCTGCCATTTGTATTAAAGGGAAAAAGCCCTGTACTACTTAAATTTAACAGTTTCATGTCAGCCTCAGGAACTTTTCCAGCGAGGTAACCTCTGCAGGCCAGGCCCCCTCATCCTTAGATCAGCTAGCAATGTGTAATGTTAAGAATTGGGCTTCTCAATCTGGGCACTATTGACATTTTGGGCCAGTTAATTTTAAGTTATGGGGATTCTGTACATTGCAATGTTCTGGACATTATAGGGCATCATCCTTGGCTTCCTTCCAATAAATGCCAGTCCTGGCTCCCTAGTTGTGACAAGCAGAGATGTCTAGAGTTGACAAAGATCTGAAGGGATTCGTGGGATGGGCAAAACACTGATGAAGGGGACAATATTAGGAGTCAGAGAGACTTGCATTCTGAATATAGTGCAGCTGCGTGAAACTGGAAAGGCAACTGACTTCTTGAAGACTCAACTATGCGTAAGCAATAATGGTACCCACCTTGTATGGTTGTTGAAAAGATTAGGCTGAAGTCACATAAGAAATGTATGAAAGCAGTAATTGCTTTTTGTTCCTTAAAACCTGTCCCTGTTCTCTTTGGATACAAAGCCAGTCTACATTTCCCAGCCTCCCTTGCAGTAAAGTGGAACTTTAAACATGTCTGGGTTCTAGCTAATGGACTTGGTCCATAAACATCTCCCTTAGGTGAGCCTCCAAGATCTTTTGCTCCATGTCAGCTCTTGTCTTTGGCTTCATGGAGCATAACTACATTCTGTACCTGCTGGTGCTGTCTGGACTTTTTTTGTGACTAAGAAATAAGCTTCTATTATGTTAAGCCACTGCAATGTGGGAATTTATCTATTATAGCAGCCAACATGACACTAACTACTACATGTGCATAACAATACATTTGGCACATAGTAAGTGTCAATAGCTGTTAGATAACATGACTAATACTAATAATTGGTTTTCTGAACCTGACAGACAACTGGAGATCAGCTTGGGGAAGAAATGGGAGCGGAATGGATTGACATATATCATGAGACATTTCTCACCAAGTCATGAAATTTGATGGATGAACCAACATCCAGCTCATGTCAGATGTTCACAAACAAAAACTCTCAAAAACTAGCAGCCTGGGTTCCTCCCACAGAATGGATCTTGCCCCTTGTAAGTAGAATCTATTTTTTATGTCTGCCCTCACAGGCAAGCACTGTAATTAGATACATGTATAGACGATGACGTAAGGGGCTCTGGAAAGGCCCTTGGAGTCCTTAAATTTATTTCTTATCAAAGCTAGAAATCCATATTCCTGTGGATTTGAATAAAGTGCAATGCTTACCTCAATAAGAGTTCAGGCTGCTGGAATAATAATGGACAACCCAAGTGCCACAAGGAAGACTTAGCAGCTCTATTCTCTTTATTTTCTTTTGTCCTCTACCATAATCTTTTCTTCCCTAACACTGAAGAAGTGATGAGATTGGACTTCAGAAAGACTATAAATGCTTCACATGTTTTCTTTCTGTAAATATTTGTTGCATACTGATTATGGAAGGTTGAATAATGGTCCTTGAAAGATACCCACAACCGAATCCCTGCAACGTGTGAATATTTACCTTCCATGGTAAAGGGAATTTTGCAGATGTAATTAAGTAAAAAAAAAAAAAATCTGAGATGGGGAGATTATTCTGGGCTATTCAGATAGGTTAAATGTAGCCAACAGAGTCCTCATAAGAAGGTGGCAAAAGGATCAGAGCTTGATGTGACAACTGAAGCTAAAGGTTGGAGTAATATGAGGAGAGGGGCCACCAACTAAGGAATGCAGGAGGTCTCCAGAAGCTGAAAAAGGCAGGGGAACATATTCTTCCCCCAGAACCTTCAGAAGGAGCCAGTCCTGCCAACTTTTGAATTTAGCTCAGTGGTACTTGTTTTTACATTTGTGACTTGAAGAACTGTAAGGAATAGGAACTAAATCGACTACTCCAGTTTGGGTGGGGAGTCACTATACAGGTCAGGATTCTTCTGGTTGTGACAGAAATCTAGCACAAACTGCTTCAGTAAAAAGGTTAATTTAAAGCCGGGTGCGGTGGCGCAAGCCTGTAATCCCAGCACTTAGGGAGGCTGAGACAGGAGAATTGCGAGTTCAAAGCCAGACTCAGCAACGGCGAGGCGCTAAGCAACTCAGTGAGACCCTGTCTCTACATAAAACACAAAATAGGGCTGGGGGTGTGGCTCAGTGATTGAGTGCCCCTGAGTTCAATCTCCAGTACCAAAAAAAAAAAAAAGTGAATTTAATAGCTTTAGGTATACTTCTAATGAGGAGCTCAAGTAGCATCATCAAAAATCATTCCAGCTCATCCAGGGGCAAGCATGATTTTGTTTTTCTTCCAGAATTTACAGGCCAATTGTGAGAAGTATTCTGATTGGCTGGTTTGGAATAACCTTTGCTATGATGGGAATTGTGTAGTAAGATTGGCCAATACTGGGCCCATCACAACATCTGAGGCCCAGTCCAGGGCAAGATGGTGAGCTGGTCCAGGAGAACCACAATGAGCACAGGTTGGATAATTATTCAAATAAAGTGGAGGCTCTCTTTCCAGAAGAATGAAGAAAAGCACGTGGGTAGATTAGCTCCTGACATGACCACCAGAGTCAGAGAAGTGTTTGAAAATGACTATAGTAAGTTTCAAGTGACTGATTAGAGAAACACATCGTGATTATCCCTCCCGTTTCCCTTCATCTCAGTTCCTATCTCCACATCTTAAAAAAATAAAATAAAAAACCGTTGCTGGAAAGGTCAGAGTTTTCTCAGCTCCCAGTTGTGCCACTCATACAAAGATATTCTGGGCTAAGAACTTCCAAGAATCAACTCCTGGGCACAGCTCTTAGGGCACTCTTTGCAAAGACTAGCTTGAGTGGATGTAATTAATCATTGTAACTATTTAATTTTTTTGAGAGAATGTCAGACTTTACTAAAGAATCAGAGCTCCTGAGTTCTGGCAGCATTTCATACCTAGAATTAGCTCTCTGTCCCTTTTGCCCTGGCCTTGATCTTTTCTGCACATTAATATAGCTTATTGGGTTCCTGTGGCGTTGACCACAAGAGCCATCGAGTGAATTTTCTTCCACTGTGGTGCTGGATTAGGATAATGCTAGTGAGAACCTGCTGATTTTCTAAAAATTACTCAAAGAACAGGCATCTGACTCCATTAATCTTTCCTAATTTGTGCAGCTTGTTACATTCAGATTTGACGCTTTTCTCCTTGCCTTGGTATTTAAGTGCTCTCTGGTTAAGATCAGCCCCCCAGAGTGTGTGTTTGGGCTACTGTGCGCATGTGTGTGTGGGGGGGGAGCGGGGTGCATAGCTAGTCTTCCAGCCAGGTGAAGAAGCTAGACCTCTTGCTCCTGGGCCAGTGGAAAGGAGACACACTGCACTGGGAATGGGGTGGGAATGTGGATCAGGTGCTGCTGGGACACACTAGGCTTCCTGACTAACGTGCTCCAGGTGTGCCTGGGCTGGGCCGCAGGAAATGTTTGCTTCACTTGCCCTTGTGGCCCCACGTATGGTCCACCTAGACCCATGGTGTGGGAGGAGCTAATTAGTGTTAGGCAGCAAAACCTGCTTCTTAGTGAGAAAAGGTCTGGGGCAACTTGTTCTTAACCAAGGGACACATTTCTTCTTGCGGAACTTTCCAGAGACTGTCTTTTTGCTCATCTGGGCTAGAGATCTCCAAGAGGATAAAGCGTGTGTCATTTCCCAAATTTGAAAACACACCTGCTGTGCATGGCAGCCTCACTGGCTCCTTTCACAGGCATTTATCAGTGCCTACCCTGGACGAGGCCTTCTTATGGACAAGGTCACACCACTATGAGAATAGGTTCAGCCCTACATATTCCAGGAGTAGCATTTCAGGGAGCCCTCTCTGGAAAACAGGGCTATAACCCATTGTCTTTGCCTTGGAATAATAGGTTTCTTTTGGGTTTATGCCCTAATCTTCATGTTCTTAAGAACTGATTTATAGACTAAAATGAAGCAGTTTGAAAGACAGAATAAACAGGTAGTGTTTAGTGTTATCGAACACAACCATTAGGAAGACAAGCCTTCTGTTCCATGGTCTTTTGTCTTCTTGTGGGATGTTAAGTAAACATTTGTGATGCTTAGGAGATATATATATATATATATACACACACATATATATTTACTTTTTAGCTCCTTGCTTGTTGGGATCAGGGCCTATTTTATTTCCCCTTTTCACTAACTAGCCAATTCTAATTAGATCATTTTTGGATTTTATAATGAGACAAGGAAAGAGCCAAGAGTGAGACTGGCTTTAGGTACTGCAGATCTCAAGCACCCTGAGATCACTCAAGCCTCACCTCTAGCCCTGTCTCTCTTATACACGTGCATGTGTGAACATATTCACGTGCTCATTCCTCAGTCACTTCATTTGCATTTCCTGTAGTCATTCTCCTCTACCTGCTGGGAGGTACCACACTGTGACAGCTACAGGCCATAATCCTCCAGCTTCCTGACCATAGAATCAAGAGAAATCTGATCTTGGTCTCCAGTGAGGCAGTCTCAGAGCAGGGGCATGGTCAGACTATGTTCTTGCTTTGTGTTAGTGAGCTTTTCATCACTGTGACAAATACCTGAGGAAAACGACTTGAAGGAGGAAAGATTTATTTGGGGTCTTTGTTTTAGTGGTTTCAGTCCATGGTCAACTGGCTCCATTGCTCTGGACCTGAGTGGAGGCAGAACGTCATGCAGCTTGGAAGGTGGGGGTGCTGGGGACAAGAAACAGGAAATACGCTCCCAGGGCACCCCTCCAATGACCTTCCTCCTGTTACCTCCTACAGTTTCCATGCTTCCCAGAAGTCTAATTGGCTATTAATGGATTAACCCAGTGATGAGGTTAACACTCTCATGATCTGATCACTTCTCAAAGGCTTCAGTTCTGAACATTGTTGCCTTGGAGACCAAGCCTTCAACACATGAGTCTTTGTGAGACACTTCATATCCAAACCATAGCATGAGCCCATCCCTGTGAGCACAGGTAGGACACCTTGGGAAGATCTGCTGCCCAAAACCATGGCCTTGGCACATACTCTCTGATCAAAAGGGAAATATGCAGAGCATGGTTAAAACAACATTCCTTTCAGTTCCACATCTCCCCAGAGCTTTGAGAAGATTAGAGGCACTCAGTAAATAATGGCTGGATAAAATAAAAGATGCCAGTCCCAGGATGTGGGATTACATGTATTATATTTCTCCCATCTGATCATAGTCTTGGCACATAATAGGTGTTCAACAAAAGTTTGTATGAGAGGGAAAGTATCTGTTTTGGTTTAACATTATACAAAGTTTTGTTGTTTTTGTCTCATTTTCTTTGGAAATCTTTCATCTTAATATCTTTATAAAAGTTTGTATTTTACAATTTTTAAAGTGATTTTGGGGAGGGGTGGTTTCTGACAAGTTTCTGCTCCCCCAAAGGTTCTCCCTTTTCATTCTCTAATGCTGAATGTGCATTCTGTTTCTCATTAGACTCCTGGCTTTCTGGGTGTTTGGCTCTTCACTTCCTGTCCTTATAAAGATAGCCGACCTTCACTTTATCACTCTCCTTAATGAGGTTCCACACAGAGATGCAGGTCTGCATGCACTCTCCTAATTGTAGCCCAAGAAGCTTCACGTCATTTTATAGGCTGATGCCACACATAGGTAAGGAGGGCCGGGTGGTGGCTAAATAGTGACCTTGGGCTGGAGAATTAGAGCTGAGGCTCTGTGGACTTCTCCTTTTTCTGTCTCCTGAAATTCAACTCCATGTGATCTCAATTCTAATGGCTGTCTTATTAGGAAAGATGGAACTGAACACCTGCATGTAGGGGCTGTCTAAACATATGGCCTCCGCCTCCAGCACAGGAACCATTCTGTCTGTTCTTTGCTAATTTTTTAAAGCAAAGAGAGGATGGAGCAAGGTTAAAACAGAACAAAAGTATGGCTGTCATCTCATAATAGATAATATATTTTGAGCATTCATTGCATGTCAGGTATTGTATTAGAGACTTTACAGTGACAACTTGTACATTCTCCCAATCAGCCATTTGAGTGTTATTGTTTCTATTTTATTTTTTTAATTCTTGGTTGTTGGTTTGTGGTACAGGAAATTGAACCCAGGTGTGCTTTGCCACTGGGCTACATCCCCAGTCCTTTTTATTTTGAGACAGGGTCTCACTAGGTTTCCCAGGCTGGCCTCAAACTTCACTAAGGGTGTTTGGTTCTTCACTTCCTGCCTCAGCCTCCAGTCACTGGGATTGCAGGTGTGGACCACAGTACGTGGCTGTTCCTGTTTCAGAGTTGAAGAAGCTGAGGTTCAGAAAAGGTAGGGTGAAGTGACTTGCCTAAAGTCACATAATTAATAAAAGTCAGACCTACTTAGGCTCCGACAGTGTGATTCAGAGCCCCGTCTACTCCCTTCACCCCTTCTACCAAACACCCACATTCCATCTGCATAAATGAGAAGGGAGGAGGCATTTGTGTCCTGCTACTTTGTGCACTTACTTAACAGTACACTCCAGGTGAGGGCTGGAAGACTCAGGTGCTGGCATGATGGGCTCAATTTGTTGTCAAAGAAACCAAGGCTGAGAGGGGAACATGGCAGATGTAGAATCTTAATTCCCAAGACCTGGTGCTGGCTCCCTATTCCTGGCCCCTGATGAACAGTGGTACTCAAAGTGCAGCCCTTTGTCCATGTGTCTGAAAACCACCTCCAGTGACTGGAGAGACTGCACATTCTGTTCACTCCTGCCCTGAAACATAAGGAGGATACAACTTCTACAAGGTCCCTGGGGAATACTCATGCACTCTAGGGTTTAAGCAAGGGGGTTGTTGCATTCCGTGGTCAGTATTTTGAGATGCATCTAGCATGATCCATCTGGAGGCAGCTGTGGCTCGGAGAAACAGAACTGGAGATTCTGTTGATACATGCAGTCTGACTCATTTCCTTCTGTGAACCTCAGTTTCTTCATCTGCAAAATGAGCATCTGGCAACCACTTATTGATAAGATCATATGGGTGAAGCCTAGTGTGTTGAGTTGAAAAGCAGCTCTGTGCAGAAGTTAGTAGTTGTTGATGACATAAAGGAGGATCTTGTATAAAGTTTTGTATGGGTCCTGCTTCTACCCTGAGAGGCCAAGTGTGGGGATGAATCTCATGACTCATGTGTTTTCTTGTCATTCAGCTCTCAGAGGTGGGAGAAATCCCAAGAG
Organism: Geosciurus inauris; assembly: GCA_004024805.1. Taxonomy (NCBI): domain Eukaryota; kingdom Metazoa; phylum Chordata; class Mammalia; order Rodentia; family Sciuridae; genus Geosciurus; species Geosciurus inauris. The sequence continues at coordinate 59,809 of PVHX01000775.1, read as the reverse complement.
CAGGTGGTGGTGAGCACAGATGGTTCATGGAACCTACAATGACCTTGTTACCAGCTGGACTTTCTTCCTTCCTCCAGCCATCTCCATGTGGGTAGCTGTGGAACTCCCTGCTCTCCTCCTCACCCTCCCGTTCCTCTGTCCCCTTGCATGCTGCTCCCTTACCATCTATCTCCATTACCATCCTATAGTAGAAGTTTAGATCATAGACGGGCAGAGCCAGAAGAGGATGTTGGAATAATCAAGAGATAAAGTTTCCAAATTATCCAGCATTTCTCAAAGCCTGGTATACAAACTATAGGTGATACTTGGAATTCACTTATGTGGCAAAGGGCAAACACTCTCTCTTTCATTTTAGTGGTGATGAATATATGTGAACATATATTAGAAAAGAACTTCAGTTTTTATTCCTGGTAAAGATATAAAATTTCCTTGTAAATGTTTCCTTAAAAATCATAACACAAAAGTTACATTTAAACACTGTGATGGAGACAGTGTGACACGGTGATATGTGATACAACTAAATTCTCTTAATTAACAGAGGGAGTAATTGGGGCCCAAGAGGGCAATGACCTATCCAGGGTCACACTGAGCATGTCCAAGTCCAGAGCTAGGATGAATGTTGGGTCTGGGGCTCCTCTTCCAGGAGCTCATCAGTTCAATGTCAGCTTCTGGCCTTAAGTCAAATGTGATTAGGAAAGTAGACTAAACCCCCATGGAGTGCTCCCTAAGGTCACCTGAAACACACATTGAAGGACGATCCACTTCTCTTTTGCTTTGGTTATGTGTTTGTGGTGATCCCTAGTGAAAAGCGAGCCAAATCCTCAGCACCAGCTGGAATTCCACAGCATGTGTGCCACGGGGTGGGGATGGGGGCCGGGGGTGGATTTACCAATGAAGTCTGCTCTCTCTGATGAGCAGGGACTTAGGACAGTGGCCAGGGCCCTCACTAACCTGTCTTCCAGAGTCCCAGACTGATGCAGAGGCATTTCAGGGGCCTCTGTGCAGCTGAGGTGCAGGTATGGGCAGGTGGACTTGGTCCCACCCTGTGCCCTTTTGGGTTTTACATAGTTTATAATTCAGAGTTTACATAGAGGGAGAAAAAAGGAAGGGAGTTTGATGGGAAAGGCTGGGAAATTGCTGATGTGGTGGAAAAAGCATAGACTTTGGGGAAAGATGGGTCTGACTTTGAATCCTGGCTTTGCCATACACCATCAGTGAGATTGAGGGTGAGTTGACTTACCTTTGTGAATTTTGATTTCCTCAACATTAAAACTCTCTGTTTCTTAGGGTTTCTTGTGAGTCATAAATAAAATAACATACAGGATAGCATCCCATAGTAGATGCTAGGTAAGAAGAACTTTCTGTTCTTCATCACCATCACCATCATTATCATCATGAAGTCACCTTTCTTGAGCTTATTTTTGTTAAAACTCTAAGCTAGAATACCAGACTTGGAATTCCAGAATGCCTACTGTAGTTTGAATATGTCCCTCAGATTCATGAGATACAAAATCTCAGGGGAAGCACAGGTATGAACCCAGGCAGTGACCTGGGGTGCATATGTGTGTGTGTATGAATGTCCATCTATATACACACAATATATACATAAATATTTATGCACACACATATATATTGGGGTGCACTAAGAATTTAATCCAGAGGCTTTACCAATTAGCTACATCATAGCCCTTTTATTTTTTTATTTTGAAACAGGGTCTTGCTAAGCTGCTGAGATTGATTTCAAACTTAGGGCCCTCCTTCCTCAACTTCCTGAGTAGCTGGGACTGTAGGCACATTCCAGCAAGCCCTGCTGAGGCATGTCTATTAACGCAAGATGCAGAGGCAGTTTCCATTGGTGGTAATTGTATAAACCTGTCTTCTAGAATTTGCTTTCTCCCCATTTGCCTATGTTTTGGGGAAAGGAAAATAAATTTACTCAGTCTACTTATAGATTCAAGGAACTATTCATAATGGCCTATTTTGTTTTTTTCAAGTGAATTCCTAAGGAATCAGTATCCAGAGCCTGCAGTGCTTAGGGATGCTCTGTTGGTAATGGATTATCTGAAGTGACTCCTGTCTCCACCCTTCCTGCTCTGTCTTCCTCTCCTTCAGTGCCAACACTCCATTCTGGCCCAATTAGAAACACACAAGGACTCATGTTCATGAAGTGTGTTTTGAACTTTAAGTCGCCTCTTCATATTTTTAAATCATTGCATTTAAGTCTAATTCAATAAGATTCTGTATTTCCTTTCACTTTAATCTGTGAGCTGCTTTTGCCTACCTGTTGCTAGGACAACCAGTGCCTGATCTGGCTTTCACTTGTCCAGGCGGAAGCTGTGTTAATTAACTCCCTGAAATTGCAGGCCAGGTAATCAATACCAAATGTATGGACTTGGCTGGAATGTTTTAATTAAATTTACAATAATTTTATTTGCAGCTTCTTCTGCAATCTGCACAGTGGGCAATTGATTTTTATTTCAGATACAATGGCCTATTCTCTAGCCATGTCATCCCCTAAGTACCTTTCTCCATCAGCTGAACTGGTATTAACTGAGGAATAGCCAATGGAAACTGTTAGCTAAAATAATTATAAAAGAAGTGATCAACCTTAAAATACCAGGAAGGTTGAGCTTTTGCCAGTTGAAGTACCCTCTGACTAGCGGGGTTATGTATGAAAAGAATCCAGAAGACAGGAATCAGTGGGATCTCGTGGAAAATATCCCCTGATGACAGGAGGAAATACCCAAATCACATGCTATAGCCTCGTTTGTGCTGCTTAAAATAAACAACCACACTATACCACCAATATCTTGGTAAAGTCATGTTTTAAAGAATTAAGCTGTGCTCCTCTTAGGAGAAACTCCCCTACATTACTTATGTATAGTTGATAAATGTTTGAGCTTCTATGATAGTTAAAACTCACTCAGCAATGCCACCATTTCAAGTGTATCAACTTCTCTTCATAACTAAAGGAGAGATGATGGATCATATCCACCTTGTAAATTGTTGTGGGATTAAATAAAATCATACACATGATGAGATGTATTAGTGTATGATGTTATACGTGAACTTGAGTTAGAAAGTCCAGGTTTTGGGCTCAGCTCCATCACTTGCTCTTTCAATGACTTTAGGCAAAGTGTTTAGCTTTGAAGGGCCTCAGACTTCTTGCTTGTCAAATGGACATCTTGCTCTCTGTATCATAAAGTTATCCTGGGGAATCCTGCACCTAAGGCATTGGATCTCAATACCTGGCACAGGCATTACCCAAGATCTTCTTGAGTTGATGTCCCAGCACACTACTTGAGTTCTGAGTAGCTGGGTATTTTAGCCAAGACATTTCTTTGGGGTATAAGGAACAACCTGTGCCAATTACTTGATGTTACAATTTAAATGTTACATATAGGGTTAGTCCCTAATGCAGCATTGTTTGGAGGTGGGGTTTTCAAGATTATTGGATCATGAGCTCTAACCCCGTCAGTGTATTAATCCATTTATGGATTCATAATTTGATGACACTGAGAGGTGGTAAAAACCATAGGAGGTGGGGTCTAATTGGAGAAAGTGGGTCAATGGGGAAATTCCCTGGAAAAGTCCATCTGTCCCTTTTGCTCTTCCCTATAACTATGATGTAAGCAGCTCTACTCCAACTATACCTTCTCCACCAAGTTGCTCTGCTTCATCATAGGACATAGCACAGGAGCCAGTCTATCATGGACTGAAAGCTCAAAACTGTTGATTTTCTCAGATGTTTCGTTACAGTGATGAAAAATTGACAAAAACTGTGCTAAAATGTTCGGTCATTGCTTTGACTACTCCTGTTCATGTAGTTCAGAAACATTTGGAACTGGTTTTTGGAAGACATTTGGAAAGGTTTGGAGATGCAATATAGAGAAGCCCAAGGATTTTGTAAGCAGATCTTTGTGGACAATTCTGGTATGAGCTCAGAAGACCAGAATGCTGATAGACCTCAGATAGTAAAGACTATGTTCATGAGGCTCTGATTGGAATGTGGATTTGATTAGGAATAGGACTAGAAGCCATTTATATTATGTTCTGACAAAAAAAAACTTGGTTCGTGCCCTGAGACTTTGTGTTAGATTGAGTTTAAAAGTGACAGACTAATTATCTTGCAGGGAATTTTCAAGACAGCACTTCATTCTGGCAGTATCATGGACATTGCTTGTGGCTTTTAGTCAGGTTTTCAGTGAGAATAATAAGCAAGAAACAGAGCAGAAAAACATAGAAAACTTGCAGTTTGGCCAGAAAAGTGCATGTAAAATTTGGGCCAAGGAAGACATGGTTGCTGAAAAGATTAGAACCACTAAAGGGAAGCCTAGTACTTTGCATGAAGACAATATGAAATATGCTTTGAGGATACCTCAGGAATTATCAGAACCCATTTATTGCATGCCCAATGGTGTAACAGTGTAAACTCATTTGAAAGACTTTGTTTTGAGAAAAGAGCACAGGGGAGCCCTGCTTCCATAGAGTCACCTAGGAAGTTGTTTCCCCAGGAATCTTTTTATCATGTTCAACCATTCAGTCACTAAGAGACCATTGCAGCTATGTTAAAGCAAACTGCTTCCACTGGTGATAGACCTTGGTATATTATCCATGTGGTGTTAGTTTTAGCTAAGCAATTTCCTTGGGGAATGCTAAAGTTATGGGATCATGGAGATTTCAAAGGAAAGTCTGGGAGGCTAGGTGGTATGTAACAGGGTCAGAATACTTGTTGGCAGTCCCTGGGAGAGTGGTCTATGAAGCTGTGAGAGTGAAGCCAAAGCTGCAATGGAGACTCCAGAAAGTTAGAGATGATAGGTATGTGAAATATCTGCTGAAGAAAGCTGTAGGCAGGGGAAAAAGCCAGCTGAAGAGATCGGATGTGTGGGCTGCAACCAGCAAGCCATAGGGAAAGTGCTGCTCAAGCCCTCTGGAGAACAATTCTCACCACCATGTTCTTCAGTTGTCAGACGTGGAGCTACAGGACTTAATGTTTTCCCAGCTGAGTTTTGGTCTTGCTTTGGTCTCATTTCTTCTTTCCATGTCCCTATTCCTCACTTTTGTAATAAAAATGTTCAGTGGTGGTCTTGCCCACCATTGAATATTGGAAGTGTGTAACTTGCTTTTTGATTTTCACAGGAGGTTCAAAGCCAAGAGTTGCCTTAAATCTTATAGGAGACTTTGTACCGAGACTTTTTATTTATTTATTTTAATTTTTGCATCATCTTTTTTAAAAAATATATTTATTTATTTTACAGTAGAATGCATTATGACAAAGAGTATACAAATAAAGTTCAACTTCTCATTTATCTGGCTGTACATGATACAGAGTTACTCCAGTAGTGTAACCATACATGTACATAGGAGATTAATGTCTGTCTCTTTCTACCACCCTTCCCATCCCCACAACCCCAACCCTCCCCTTACTCTCCAATACACAAACCAAAGTTCCTTCATCCTTCCCTATCCCCCTGCCCCACTATGGATAAGCATCTGCTTATTAAAGAAAAATTTGGCTTTTGGTTTTCTGGGATTGGATTATTTCACTTAGCATGATATTCTTTAGTTCTATCCATTTACCATCAAATGCTATAATATTATTCTTATTTAAGGCTGAGTAATATTCCCTTGTGTATATGTACCACATTTTATTGATCCATTAATCTGTTGAAGGGCATCTAGGTTGGTTCCATAGTTTAGGTATTGTGAATTGAGCTGCTATAAACATTGATGTGTCTGTGTCATTGTAGTATGATGATCTTAAGTCCTTTGGGTGTAAACTGAGGAGTGGTAGAGCTGGGTCAAATGGTGGATCCATTCCAAGTTTTCTGAGACATCTCCACACTGCTTTCCATAGTGGTTGCACCAATTTGCAGTCCCACTAACAATGTATAAGTGTATCTTTTCCCTCACATCCTCGTCAGCACTTATTGTTGCTGATATTCTTGATAATTGCCATTCTGAATGGAGTGAGATGAAATCTTAGAGTAGTTTTGATTTGCATTTCTCTAATTGCTAGAGATGATGAACATTTTTTCATGTTTATTGATTGATTGTATTTCTTCTGTAAAGTGTCTGTTCAGTTCCTTAGCCCATATATTGATTGGGTTACTTGTTTTGTTGGTGTTAAGTGTTTTGAGTTCTTTATATATCCTGGAGATTAGTGCTTTGCCTGAGGTATGTGTGGTAAATATTTTTTCTCATTCTGTAATGCTCTCTTATCACGTTATTGATTGTTTTCTTTATTAAGAAGAAGCTTTTTAGTTTGAATCTCTCCCATTTATTGATTCTTGATTTTACTTCTTGTGCTGTAGGAGTCTTGTTCAGGAAGTTGAGTCCTAAGCCAACATGATGATTTGGGCTAAATTTTTCTTCTATTAGGTGCAGGGTCTCTGTTCTAATGTCTAAATCTTTGATCCACTCGGAGTTAATTTTTGTGCAGGGTGAGAGATAGAGGTTCAATTTCATTCTGTTATATATGGATTTTTAGTTTTCCCAGCACCATTTATTGAAGAGGCTATCTTTTCTCCAATGTATGTTTTTGGCACCTTTGTCTAATATGAGATAATCATATTTATGTGGGTTTGTCTCTGTGTCTTCTACTTTGTACCATTAGTCTACATGTCTATTTTGGTACCAATGTCATTCCATTTTTGTTACTATTGGTCTGTAATATAGTTTAAGGTATGGTATTGTGATGCCACCCACTTCATTCTACTTGCTAATAACTGCTTTGGCTATTCTGGGTTTCTTATTTTTCCAAATGAATTTCATGATTGCTTTATAGAGTTCTATGAAGAATATCATTGGGCTTTTTATAGGAATTGAATTAAATCTGTATAACAATTTTTGTAGTATGCTATTTTGACTATATTAATTCTGTCTAAGAGCATGGGAGATCTTTCCATCTTCTGAGGTCTTCTTCAATTTCTTTCTTTAGTGTTATAATTTTCATTGTAGAAGTCTTTCACCTCTTTTGTTAGATTAATTCCTAGGTACTTTATTTATTTATTTTTGAGGCTATTGTGAATAAGGTGGTTTATCTAATTTTTCTTGTAGTGGATTCATCACTTATATATAGAAATGCATTTGATTTATGGGTATTGATTTTATATCTTGCTATTTGGCTGAATTCATTTATTAATTCTAGATGTTGTCTGGTGGAAATTTTTGGATCTTCTAAATACAGAACCATGTCATCAACAAATAATAATAACTTGAGTTCTTCTTTTCCTATTTGTATTCCTTTAATTTATTTCATCTGTCTGATTGCTCTAGCTAGAGTTTTCAAGACTATGTTGAATAGAAGTGGTGAAAGAGGAAATCCCTGTCTTGTTCCAGTTTTTAGAGGAAATGCTTTAAATTTTTCTTCATTTAGAATGATGTTGGCCTTGGGCTTAGCATAGACAGCTTTTACAATATTGAGGTATACTCCTACTATCCCTAGTTTTTGTAGTGTTTTAAACATGAAGAGGTGCTGTATATTATCAAATACTTTCTCAACATCTATTGAGATAATCATATGATTCTTGTCTTTAAGTCTATTGATGTGATTAATTACATTTATTGATTTCCTTATGTTGAACCAGCCTTGCATCCCTGGTACGAACCCCACTTGACTGTGGTGCACTATCTTTTCAATATGTTTTTTGTATTCAATTTGCCAGAATTTTATTGAGAATTTTTGTGTCAATGTTTATCAGGATGTTGGTCTGAAGTTTTCTTTCCTTGATGTGTCTTTGTCTGGTTTGGGAATCAGGGTATACTAGCCTTATAGAATGAGTTTGGTAGGGCTCCTTCCTTTTCTATTTCATGGAATAATTTGAGGAGTTTTGGTATTATTTCTTCTTTGAAGGTCTTTTAGAACTCAGCTGAGAATCCATCTGGTTGCAGGCTTTTCTTGGTTGGCAAGCTTTTGATGGCGTTTTCTGTTTCCTTGCTTGAAACTGAGCTGTTTAAGTGTGTATGTCTTCCTGATTCAGTTTGGGCAGACCATATGCCTCTAGAAATTTGTCAGTGTCTTCAGGATTTTATATTTCACTGTAGTATACATTTTCAAAATAGTTTCTAATTTTCTTCTGTGTTTCAATAGTGTCTGTTGTGGTATTTCCTTTTTCATCATGAATTTTAGTAAGTTGAGATTTCTCTCTCCTTTTTGTTAGGGTGGCTAAGGTTTGTCAGTTTTATTTATTTTTTCAAAAAAACAGCTTTTTGTTTTGTCAATTTTTTCAATTGTTTCTTTTGTTTCAATTTCATTGATTTCAGCGCTGATTTTAATTATTGCTTGTCTTCTAGTAGTTTTGGTGTTGATTTGTTCTTCTTTTTCTAGGGCTTTGAGATGTAATGTCAGGTTGTTTATTTGATGAGTTTTTATTCTTTTAATTAATGAGCTCAATGCAATGAACTTTCTTCTTAATACAGCCTTCATAATGTCCCAGAGATTTTGATATGTTGTATTAAAGTTTTCATTTACCTCTAAGAATTTTTTTATCTCCTTACTGATGTCTTCTATTATCCATATGTCATTCAATAGCATATTATTGAGTCTCCAGGTGTTTTGGAGTAGCTTCTATTTTTTATTATTTTATCATTGTTTTCTAATTTCATTCCATTATGGTCTGATAGAATACAGGGTGGTGTCTGTATGTTTTTGTATTTGCTAAGACTTGCTTTGTGGCATAACATATGGTTTATTTTAGAGAAGGATCTATGTGTTGCTGAGAAAAAAAGTATATTCGCTTGTTGATAAATGAAATATTCTGTATATGTCTCAAATCTGAATTATTGATTATATTATTGAGTTGTATGGTTTTTTTGTTTAGTTTTTGTTTGAAAGATCTATCCAGTGGTGAGAGAAGTGTGTTAAAGTTACTCATTATTATTGTGTTGTGTTCTATTTGATTTTTGAAATTGAGAAGGGTTTTTTGATATATATGGATGCTCCATTGTTTGGGACATAGATATTTATGATTGTTATATCTTGTTGATGTATGATTCCCTTAAGCAGTATAAAATGTCCTTCTTTATCCTTTCTGACTAACTTTGGTTTGAAGTCCACTTTATCTGATATGAGGATGAAAACCCCTGCTTGTTTAGGTGATCCATGCAAGTGATATGTTTTTTTCCCATCCTTTTACCTTTAGTCTGTGGATATCTTTTCCTATGAGATGAGCCTCTTGAAGACAGCAAATTATTCAGTCTTCCTTTTTAAATCCAATCTCCTAGTATATGTTTTTTAATTGATGAGCTTAGGCCATTAACATTCAAGGTTATTATTGAAATATGATTTATATTCCCAGTCATTTGATTTATTTTGGATTTTTATCTTGACTTGGTTTCTCCTTTGATTGTCTTTTCCTTTAATGTAGTTCCTCCCTTTGCTGATTTTCATTGTTTTCATTTTCTCCTCCGGGAATATTTTGCCAAGAATGTTCTGTAGTGCCAGCTTTCTTGTTGTGAAGTCTTTTAACTTTTGTTTACCATGGAAAGTTTTTATTTTGTTATTAAATCTGAAGCTTAATTTTGCTGGATATAAGATTCTTGGTTGGTATCTATTTTCTTTCATAACTTGGTATATGTTGTTCCAGGAGCTCCTAGCTTTGAGGTTCTGGATTTGAAGAGATTGTGCATTCCTTTGGTTTGTGTCTCTGTGCCTTCCTCTGTCCTAATAATTCTTAGATTTGTCTTTTCATGTTATCCCATAATTCCTGAATGTTCTGTTCATGGTTTCTTATCATCTTCATTGTGTGGCCAACTTTATTTTCAAGATTATATATGTTTTCTTCTTTGCCTGAGGTCTGTCTTCCAAGTGATCTGGTCTCTTGGTGATGCTTTATATTAAATTTTTTATTTTGGTTTATGGTATCCTTCATTTCAAGGATTTCTGCTTTTTTTTTTTTCTTCAGAGTCTCTATCTCTTTCTTGAAGTAATCTTTTTCTACCTGCATTTGCTTTCTTATCTCTTTGTGGGAGTGACCAATTGTTGCCTGTATTTGCTCTCTTATTTCTTTGTTGGAGTGATCAATTGTTGCTTGTAATTGCTCTTTTATATTGTTCTGTGCTTAAGAGATTATTTTAATTATGTACATTCTGAACTTGTTCTCTGACATTTCATCTACTGTGCTATGAATGAATTCTATTATTGTAGCATCTTGGTTTGTTTGGGGGCACTTTCTTCCCTTGTTTTTTCATGTTGTTCATGTATCTTCCTCTCTAGCAGTGCAGATCTGAGCTATTACAAATTCTATTCTATAATTTGTAGTGTCCCTGTGGGTTACTAATACCTCACCTTTAAGTGGAAGATCAATATTTACAGCATCTAAAGAAAACAATATGCACCTTACACCAAATAACTCCTATTTAGACAATTATAGTTTTGTCACGATAAACAGAAGTGATGTGTTCAATTAGTATCCACATTATAAATAGTAGGTTTGCATACAGGTCTATAGTCTCTAATGGTGGATAAAGGGGGGATGTAGCATGTGGGGTTTATGAGGTAGGAGGTAAGAATATAGAGATATTAGATCATAGGAAGAGTGAAAGAAGAATCAAGAGAAGTAGGCTAGCAGTGATACCTCTGGTGTAACCAGGCCTGCAGGGACCTTGGTGATGGACTTCCTGGTCTTGGTTGTTGTCTCTAGAGGGAAGCAGGCAGGAGAGCCACACATTGGTGGATGGGGGGCTGCAGCTAGTGAGTCTCCTCCTCTGTGCGTGCAGCTGAGGTCTGCTCCAACTCCTCTATGTGTTGGGCCAGGAGCGGTCTGCCGGACCTGAACTTTTGAGCAATATTGGAACTGATAAGACTATTGAACTCTTAGAGATGGACTGAATATGTTTTGCCTTGTGAGATGGGTATAAGCCTTTGGGAGCCAGGGTCAAACTGTTAAGAGTTCAGATCTACAATATCTCCAACGACTCATATGCTGAATGTTCCCAATGTAGCAATGTTCGGAGGTGGGACTTTTGGGAAGTGATTGGATCATGATGGTTATAACTTCATCAGTGGGTTAATTTATGGATGTATTCATAATTTGATCTCATTACTGGGAAGTGATAGAAACTGTAGGAGGTAAAGCCTACTTGGCCACTAAAGTGGCCACTGAGGATATGCCCTGGAAATGTGTATCTTGTCCCAGATGATGTCACTGCTCTGTCTATGCTTCCCAGCTACCATGAAGTGAACCCCTTTTTTCTGCTACATACTTGTACCATGATGTTTTGTCTCAACTCAGGCCCAGAACAATGGAGTCAGCAGATCATACCCTGAAACCTCTGAAACTCTGACCTAAAATAAATCCTTCCTCCTTTAAGTTGTCTTTTTCAGGTATTTTTGTCACTGCAATAAAAAATTCACTGCACACTTGGGGTGATGGAAGTTTACTGCAAGTATCTTTAAGATCCCAGGTAGAATTAGAACCTGTCCCACAGCCACACTAACACTCTACACTCTGTTTCTCCCCTCTTATAAGGGCCTTTAGAAGAATCCCTCAAAAATTCTTTATCTTCCTTAAGGACTGGAATATGAGCTGAATGCCTGCTATTTTCTTTGTTTGCCTGGCATTTCCACTTTCCACAGTGAAGAGTCTTATGAATGGCTTCCTTTCCTTTAGAAATGGTGAGTTTTGATTGCACAAATTTCTTTCCCACTATACTAGAATAAACTGAATTTCTTTATGTGCTTCCAGTCCTCCAAGACAGGAGCAGAGGCTAGCTCTGATGCCCCCAGCCAAGAAAACAACCAAATATGCCTAAAACAAGAACAAGTTAACACAAAATTAGCCCTAGCAGGGCTAATGTGGTGCTAAGGCTTTTATGTCATCCAGTAGTAGCAACTTTTATTTGCAGATAAAACTTTATATTATTTGAAATACCTAGTAGGAACGCACTATATGCCATTGAAGGAAGGGAGAAAGGAACAATTCAAGAAGGCAAACATGATTCCATATAGTGTTTTCAGGATGGTGGAAAGGTAGTCAACCTCTGACTCCAAGGGACCATGTTTCAAAAAATCATTTTCTAAGAACAATGATGTGTTTAACTAAAGGCAATGTTGGCCACATGAACTTGGATTCTCCATTAGGGAATGAGTGAGATTTTCTTATGGCAAACACCTGCTTGAAAATTCTTTCTCTCTGATCATATGTTTTGTTCCAAATAAACAGAAACTTATTGAGAATATATTAATTTCCCTTCAAAGGCAATGGTAGAATAGTGTATTGGAAGAAGTCCAACTAATAGGAAAAAAATATATATATATCCTCTAGTGAAAATAGAGTCATCATGCTGGAATTTGAGGATATTTCCCTTGACAATAAAATTAATCTTTTTTTTTTCATTGCTTAAGATGATTTCCTGATGGGACACACTGTGTCTATGGAGATATTTTTGCTAATTTATTTGAGTTCAGTTTGAGAATTGACTCCAGTTCATTGTAACTAGGGAATGGCTGACCCTTAACAATTGACTTATTCCCTAGATGAGTTTTTCTAACAAACACCTACTTCTCATTCACTCTTTTTACCCATTTGTCATATTGTCTAGACTCAAAGAAGCACATAGGCAGCAACTGAGGTCTATGAAGGAGCAATTATGATCCAGGGACCCACTTGCCTGACCTTCTCTATAGAGATGAAGGAATGCCATAGGAGAAGAGGTGACCAAGAATGGCCAAGGAATTCTGCTTCCTAGAGGCAGCCCCCAGAAAGACTTCCTGAATCAGAATTCTTTGTCATCTCTTCTGTACCCTTTAAAGGCTTGGCTCAGGGTTTTGTGAGATTTCTGGACTCTTGGGGAACTCTCAGTTGGCTTTAAAACAATTCTAACAAAGCTGAAAGCAAAATACATTTTTAAAATGTGACTTTTTGGTCCTTTGCCTTGTCATTGCTTGTGAGCAGTTTTCCTTTTCATTCATACACACTATCCTATATGATTATGGTGATTGCCATTTTCCTCTAGCACTGCTTCCTATGGTGCAAGAGCTATGTACACTTACCAAGTCTGATCTGTCCTTAAGACTCAGGTCGAGCTTAACAGTTGACACACTCTGTGATTCAAGTGCAATTCTGATCTGGGAGAGTTTAGTATAGTCTCAGTGTTCATTCTCTTCACAAAGCAGAGCAGAATCAGTATAGACATGATAGAGAACACAGTATACACACACATACACACACACACACACACCCCATATGCATACGGCACTATTCTAAGTCCTTAGGTATAAAATTTCCTGTAATTCTCATAGTGATTGTCTGAGAAAAGTACAATCATTATCCCATTTTTACTAAAAAGAAACCAAGGCAAAGCCAATTTAAGAAACTTGCCTCAAATTACTTGGTGGTTAAGGAGAAGTGTCCAGATTTAAACTTCAGCAGTCTGGCTTCAGAATCTGAGCATATGGTATTTCAATTGTTCCTACCTTGCTCTTGAAAAAATTCCATAGTTTTTTCCTCACTGGGATTACTCTTTCTAACCTGACTTGTGTTATCCTTCCACTTATTTACTCATTTATTGGATGACACACATTTAATTTTTTACTTGGCATCTGCTAGGGTTTGGATATGAGGTATCCTTCAAAAGTTCCTGTGTTAATGGAGAAATGTCCAGAGATGAAATGACTGGATTGTGAGAGTGGTAAGCTCATCAGTTCATCCTAATTTGAATGGGCCTAATTGTAGGCAGATTAGATGTGGCTGGAGAAGATGGGTCACTGGGGGTGTATGCTGGAAGTGTTCATGTTCCTTGTAGTCCCTTCCCCTTTAGCTCTCTCTGCTTGTTGGTTGCCACAAATGGAGCAGGGCTCTTCCACAATGCCCTTCCACCATGATGTTCTACCTCAGCTTGGGCTCAGAGCAATGGACTCTTCATGGACTAACCCTCTGGAACCAAGAGCCAAAATAAACTTTCTCTCCTCTAAGTTGATCTTGGCAGGTATTTTGGTCACAATGATGAAAAACTAACTAACCTAGTACTCAATATGTACAGACTCCACTTTAAACTCCAGCAATGAATGGGATGGCCACACATTCTGCCTTCAAGGGACATGCAGTCTAATGGGGCAAGCCAGAAAAACATGAAACTATGGAGTAGTTTTTATAATTTCTACTTGTGTTTTGTATCATTTCATATGCTATTTACCACTTTTTTTTTTGTTTTACGTTTACCAATTTATTACAAAGGGTGAAAAGAAACAGACAAGTAGAAGGGATGTGTAGGGCAAGAATGTTTCAAGGGGTGTGGAACTTCTATACGCCCTGCATACACCGCACTCCAGAAACCATTGTGTTCGGCATTCTGGAAGCTCATCTGAACTCTGTCCTTTTTTAGATTTTATGAAGGCTTTATTACACAGATGTAACTGATTGCATCCCTGGCCACTGGTGATCAAGTCAAGCTTCAGTCCTTCTCATTCACCATTTTGAGCAGAGGAAGAGTATACACAGATTCACAGAGAATGTATGAAAAGGAGACAAGAATTGGGCAGGAAGAATGAAGTGGAGGTGGCTACAAGTCAGGACAGGAGGGCCTCAGGCAGGAGGGATGTCTGGTTGCTGGGATGTGTACATTTCTTATATTAAAGAAGCAGATATGAATAGAGTCTAATAATCAACAATGCTGGATAATTTCTCAAATTTTATTTATAAAAAGAGAAAAAGAAAAAAATGTAAGAGTGGACTATTTCAGAATGTGACTTGTGTCTTTTAAATGAAATGGAGTTTGCAGAACTAGCTTCTAATATGATGTGGAGTGAAATGTCTATCTAGACCATCTAGTTTGGGAATAAGACGTAGGTCAAAGGCAGCTTACACTGTATCTTCAGCCTAAGGAGGAAAGCACATCCAACACGAAGCAGTAGGTCTATTGTGCCTTTGTTTGTGGTTGATGTCACCCCAACAGGTAGAAGAAGCAGCCTTTGACCCCAGATGAAGTCTTAGCAGGCAAGTCCATTGTATCAAGGCTTCATTTTTCTGCCTTTTCATAAGAGTATCTTAGGGATGTGTTCCCCTGTCAGTTGTAGTGCTTATAGTGTGATCCAAGATATCTTCAAATCATGGGACATGCAGCTCTTAACAGGACTTCTTCTCTGTGTAGTATTAGTAGAAGGTAACTGGGAAATAACTTTTTGGTTCGCTCAGACTTGCACCCCTAGGGAAAATGAAAGGGGATGACCTAGAATCACCCAATCTATGGTATAGAGGGAATCTTCTAAAGGTCACCTGAATGCTGACTTCTAAATTTGATTGTTCAGTGAAAGAATTTGAATGAAAGCTATTTATCATCTTAAGTATCTATTATCAACCCCAACAAAGGAATGGATAGAGATATAGTAAGAGAAGATTTATTGTGACAATTGACTTATATAGATACAGAGGCCGAGAAGTTCCACAATATACCATCTCTAAGTTAGAAACCTAAGAGTGCTGGTGATATAATAAAGTCACAGTGCAAAGGACTGAGAAGCAGGTACTCTGATGTCCAAGAGCAGGAGAAAGAGAAAATAAATATCTCAGTATAAAGGGGACACACACACACACACACACACACACACACACACACAGAGGGAGAGAGAGAGAGAGAGAGAGAGAGATTACCCTTCCTTTTCACTCTATTCTGGCCCTCAATGAACTGGATGATGTCCATCAATATTGGCAAGGGCAGATCTTTACTCACTCTGCTGATTCTAATGCTAATATCTTCTGGAAACACCTTCACCAACATAGGAAATAATGTTTTATTAGCTATCTGAGCATCTCTTAACCCAGTCAAATTGACACATAAAATTTAATAGACATATCCAGCTCTAGTGATTCTCATGTAGCAGGTTTGGGATGGGGTCCAGTAAACTGCAAGCTGATGATCAAAACTTCTTTCTAGAACACTCATCTCCCCTGGGGTGGTGGCTAAAATGTGGACTCTACTTTAGCAGGTCTAGGTGGGGCTTCAGAATCTGCATTTCTAATATGTGTCCAGGTGATATTGCTGATCCAGGTGTCACCTTTCTATTTTCAAGAAATTAAAAGAAACTTCTAACCAATGAGATTGCTTTTCAGTCATAATTTTAAAATAATTTTTCTAGAATTATGGAGTTCTCTGCCACATAATGTAGTTCCTACCATTTGAGAGATGTTGCAAGTGTTAGAAAGGTCTTCATTTCATTGAGTTCAAATCTATAATGGTAAATTCTGGAAAGTAACTCGTAAGTGTGAGCTCTGGAAACAGATGACCTAGTTTGGATATGGGCTCGAAATTTTGCTAGCTTTATGACTGGAAAAACTTATAGTCTTCCTGTGTCCATGAAATGAAACAATAATAATGCCTATCTCATATGACTACTATGAGTCCATAATGTTAATTCAATACGTTTAGAGCAATACTTGACGCAGAGTAAGCACTTAAACGAATTTTGTTATCGTTGCAGCTTTAAATCTGATAAATTCATTTTGACAATAGTTCTGTTTCATTTCCTAATATAAGGCATTAATAGACCAGATAGCAATTCATAAAACACCTCCAAGACAGGAGTTAGAATTTACTCTTTCAGGCATTCCATCAATCTTTGCAATTTTCACACCCCTAGTGGGTGTGTGTTGACATACATCTGTGCAATCTGATCTATCTAATAGCACTTTATAAGAAATAAATGAATAAGGCATTTAGAATGTGGAAGAGGGATTTTCTTCTCAATAACAATATGAAAATAAGCTGTTGTGGTTTTATATTAAGCTAGGGAGTGTCAATCCCCTCCCCAAAATGTGGAATAAGTGAGAATTATTTTCTTCTTAAAAAAAACTTGAGCATTTTGGACACACAAAATACATTAAGAGTACTACAAAATATACACATGTATCTACCTCCCAGCTTAAGAAATAGAATATTAGTAGTATTTAAAACCTCCTTGTATGCCCTTCCTCAATTGCATCCCTTCTTTTTCAGAGGCAAATGTTATACAGAATTAAGTATTCTCGTTTTTACGTATTAGGGTTATTCTTTAACCATAACCTCTATGATATCTGGTGTTATTTTGCATATTTAAAATTTTTATACTGTGTCTCCTGCAATTTGCTTTTCTTTCTCCTCTACATCATAGTTGTGAAATTCACTCATGTGGCTATGTGTAGCTCTATTACTCATTTTCACTGCTACAGAGTATTGCATTGTATGGCTATAACCCAATTTATTTCTCATTCCCCTGCTTGACAAATTCTTAACTCCTTTGCAGTGGAGAATGGCTGTTTCCTCATCATGCATTCCTTCCCTATCTATCATTTATAGCATGAATTTTATAGTTGGAATCTTCCAGACTTGGTCCTGGAGTTCAAAGGTATTTTGTCTTCTGGCTCATGTGGCTGAAAAGTAATGACTTTCAATTTTTTTGTTTGTTTCTTTAGTTTTCCTTTCTTTTGCCTCTGTTATACCTTGAAAATGTGTTCAGAAATCCAGTTCACTTCTTTGTTAGGCTATGTAAACCTCCACCTGCCCCCATCTAGCACCTATTTCTGTTGATGAATGGAATGAGAAGAGTAATGGGAAAAGGATGTAGTGGAAAGGTATTGGGTCAGAAAGGATTCTTAGTCAATATCTTAACATAGTATCTGCCATACTGACAATGACAGTTAACAGATCAACACTGATTTTTATGTAGTATAATTGCTATTGAGTAATGTCCTGTCTTTCAAATTTACTGCATATATCTATCACCTAGGAATCTTGTTACCATGTAGATATGAGCTGAGATTCTGCATTTCCAGGAAGCGCCCAGATGATATGGATGTTGCTGGTCCTGGATCACACTTTGAGCAAGAAGAGCGTATGGGCAGAGCACACATTTGTCGCAGATCTGAGTTGGGATCTTGGCTCTCTTCCCTTCATGATTCTTGGGGAACCCTGGGAAAATTAGCTTCCAGTGCAGTCATGCTGATTCTTGCTGCACATTATATCTACTTGAGATATACTTAAAAATCAGGCACCAAGGTTGCGTCCGAATCAATTAAATCAGAATATGTAAGGGTGGGGTATACATATTAGTAGTTTTAAAAGTTATGTGGGTAGTTTTAGTGTGTAGTCAAGGCTTTCAAAAATCTTTGTCCCAGGGAAAATGTTTTCAAACTTTTGCATATAGAAGGAATCACCTGGAAGGCTTGTTAAAACAGATTGCTGGGTCCCAGCTGAGTTTTGATTCAGTGGGTCAAGAGTTGGACCTGAGAATTTGTATTTCCACCCTGTTTGATGTGTTACTAAAGCTGTTGGTCCTGGAACCCCACTTTTTCTGCTATTGCTGAAAGGACTTGAGTTATTAGTAAGATGGGTGTAAGGTTACCTACCATTCATGGACCATTGGAGGATCAGGGATATAAAGCAGTATGATGCTCACCATGTGGTAGATAATCAAGAAATGATGGTTTCTTGCTGTGGTTGCTAATAGTTGCATGGAAGTCAGTTGTTGAGTTAATCTTTTGATAGTTTACTCATAATATTAGTTAGATTATTTCACTTAATACTTTTGCTTTCAAATTCCTGGAGAATCACTTCCAAACATGGTTAAAGAGCCACTGTCACTGCTGAGAGATACTTAACTCTTGATCTGGCTGCTCTGATAATTCCCTTAGGCACTAGCTATGTTTGAGATTTCCACAACACTGGAAGCCACATCCAGTGGCTCCATTGGTGACTGCTTATACACAACCCACCCAGTTATGCCTAGTTATCCATGATACTCCTTATCTAGTCCTTTTCCTCCAAGAAAAAATCCAGTGGGTCACACTTTCCTTATGGCAGAACTGAAGTCCCCAGGACCTCAGATTGTGTGAGACTTGGTGGTCTCCAAAAGGGCTGGTAGAAGAGAATGGGAGGGGATGGGTGCACCCCCCCCCCCAAGCCTTGATACTCTGTCATGAACAGTTTTCCTTCACTGTGGCCCTGGTACATGCAATAACTCCATTGTGCTTTTTCTCCTTTTGAACAGTATTTCCACTCAGCTCCTTCCCAGTGAGAATGGTTCCCAGGTGGTATTCTCTGGCCCAAAGTCTGCTACTTCATTATCATCTTTGTTAACCAGAGAATGCTGCCCTTTGGGTTCTGCAAAGGAGCACATCATTCTCGTTAAATTCACTGTGTCAAAAATGACTCCTTGCTGGGCTTTGGAGCTTCGTTGGTGAACTGCAGCTATTGATCTTGCTTCCAGCATTGTGAATAATACAGACAATACGGTTTCTGGGTGCCTTCTCTGAAAACTGCTAGATTTTGGACTTGAGCTTAAAGCAAACTGCATTATAAACATGCCAAGCTTGTACTGACAGCACTGAAAGAGCTTTGGGATAAACATTTGTGTTTGCTAAAAATGTCTCTGAAGATTGGACGTATTTCATCAAAAGATTTATCTGTGCATTTCTGAGGGTCTTTTTAAAGCTTTTCATGACCCCATAGCAGTAATTCCTTAGTGACTGATTTATCTGTGTCTGGTACATTTCTAACCTTAAGCTTTAGAAAGGAAAACTGAAATTAAAAGTTAATTCTTATTAAAAATTGACAGGTGCTCTTTGTGAGGGATAGAAGGATTTCCTTGACAAGATGTTTGCTATAAATTGGAATTTGGGACTTGGATGTGATTATTTTGTTACCTCTTTATGTTTCTTAGCAACTCTAGATTTGAGGGGCAGATCTGTTGCCTAAGAAAAGATAGTAATTATCACTAAGCAATTGCTGGGTTAATTAGGTCTGTCAATAATTCAGAGGGCAATTGGAGCAAAGTTGAGACAGGTTTAGAGCCAAGGCTTGTTGCTGTTTTGTGAAACAGTCTGAAATAAATCTCTCTTAGGTCGATAAGTCTGACTTGGGTAATGCTCCTTTTTTGGAGTTGACTTTAGACAGCTGGTTCTAGTAAAAGCTATGTGTTTATTAGAATCTACTGACCACTGGACATTAAATTCTTCCTTGGTCTAGAGTAGAACCTAAAATGGGAGGAGGAAATATCCATTAAGGAGAGATTAATGTTCCATGTCTATTTGAAAACATAGCCTGTAGCTCTGTGATTATAACCAATGTTATGGGAACATTTTATAAATGGTCTTTTAATGGAGATGATATAGTGCTGAATAGAATATATATCAGTATTGATTTTTTTATAGGTATAAGAAAGATGCTCTTATCCACAGATACTAATCAGAAAAACAACCATGATAATAATATTCATTCCTGTGTATTGCATTATGTTCTATGTGCCAAGTGCTTTGTTTATGCAGTCTCTGCTTCTTACAATGACCTATAAAGGTAGGAATAATTAGCACATTTTTTTTAATGGAGGCACAAAAAGGTGAAATGAGTTGTTCAAGTTCATGTAGCTGATGAGCAGCAGAGCTGGGAATTTAACTCCAGACCACGTGGCTCCAAGCTGACTCCCATGGAGGAAGCAAGTGGTTCAAAGAGACAAAGGATCCACTGAAATATTTGAGACACCAGAGGGGACATTCCAGTTCTAATAGAGCACTAGGGTGGAAGTCTGATTTTTGGCTCTGAATTTTTCCACCAGGTAGGGTTAGGGATTATCCATAATATTGTTTTTTTACAGATGTGCAGGGGAAGAGCAGAGTTAGGATTTGCTGAACATTTGTTATAAACCTGGAAGTTAAATGAGGTGATTTATATATATTAAATAATTTCATTATCACAAAAAGTTTGAAAGGAAAATTTTCATTTTGTATATATGGAAATCCCCATTTTGTATATATGGAAATTAAAGTTCAGGAAAAACCCATATTACTCAAAATAATATGGCTAAGCAGTTAGAAGAAGGATTTAAACTCTAATTTTGCTTAGCTGTTTGTAAAATAAAAATGGCAGAATAAACCTTTTTGGATTTTCATTTCGTGTGCTCCATATTTGGATATTATAACTAGATTTTGCAATTGTAGGAGCATATTGAATTACTTATACTCAATTTTCATTGTATTATCTACTTATTCACTTACAAATCAAATTATTAGTTATCATTTTAACATAAATGTAGAGAAAAGTGTTATTTATAGTTTTACAGACATTCATCAGAGCATGTTAAAGTCACCTATGTCTACTTTCATGATCTCATTCTCCTTCCTTCCCTTCAGAGAAGTAAATGTTATCATGAAATATTACAAGTATAGTTATTTGCTATACTGTACTACATTTACCACCTATGTATTACATTCATAAAAACACAGAATTTTTGCTCTTTTAAAATGTATAAAAATGGTACCATTCAGTATATACTATTTTGCAACTTGTTTTTTCTTTTCAAATGAATATATCTGATATTAGACCATCCTTGAATTCCTAGCAAAATACACCATGTTTAGGAAGGATTGATAATTGTTCTTTAAATTGCTTAATTCATTTTGTTAAAATATCATTGGTACTTTTCTTTAAGATTGATCCATAATTTACATTTTTTGTTCTCACTAATTCTTCTTGCTTATGCACTGGTTTTATTAGTTCATAAAAATAAATGAGGTGAGTTCAGTCTTTGCAATAGCAACCTGATGAGCTCTGTGAAATTGCTCTCCTGCAAAACAAACATAACTTGACTTTATTTATTTATTTTTTAAAAATCAGCCATTTAAGATATCTAGAAATTTTCCTGGGGCTAGTGGCAAATTTTAAAAAAAAATTATTCAAGAAAAATCTATTAAGACTTGGAAAGAATAGTGAGAATCTGTGGTATCTGAGCCATGACCCACTTCCTCTCTCTTCCTTCCCAGCTCAGCATGAGCAAAACTATATACGACAGGTGCAGTCAAGGACACAGGAGTCCTTATTCCCAGAGCTACCAGTCCAGAGATAAGTCTTTCTGGAAAGAGCAGGAGGCTGACATTTCTCATCTTCACCAGCTTTATGTTGCAGAGGTCAAATTCCAAGTGAATCTATCAGAGGTTTGCAGCAGAGGACCAAGGTATGATCTGTGGTAAAATTAAATAAGTAAATAAAGAATTAAACAATATTAAACAATAACCAACATAGAGGTTACATCCTCAGCCAAGAATTATTGACATATTAGAAATGAATACAGCACTGAACTGATTGTGCTGAAGAATGTACATAAATTGTAATTTTAGACTCTCTCTCCTATTCATAGGGCAGAGGCTTTCTGAAAATAGAGCCCCCTATCACATTCACCTCAGCACATCCCTAGGGTTGAGTTTCCATGCCAAGAAAGGCCAAGAAGACCTTAGGCTACTGTCCTCAGCAGGCCACCAACACGTCTCCCAGCTCTGAGTTTGTGGTTCAAACATTTTACCCAGTAGCAGAGGCAGACCTTAAGAGTTTCATAGTTTTCCTCAGAAGAGTTAACTTTATTTGCAATGGCATTTGTGAGAAGTTCAAGCCTGAATGTGCTAGGTCAGTAGAGGTTTGAGAGGTGAAAGCAACAAACAAAATACTAGACCCACTAATTTACCAGAGAGAATTAGGGAAAGAGACAGCTAACAAGAGCCCTCACAGGGTCAGAGCAAACATCCAATATCAACCTCAAACATCCATAGCAAGGGACCCAAAGTCATTGGATTAGACAGAGAAAAAATTATGCTCCAGGATGCTGACAAAGAATAGAGCAACAATTTGGAGCTTACTTCCTGGCATGATCAGGAAAGAGGAAGTGTAGTGGAAATCTGACCAAGTCACTGTCCCAGGGTGGTGGATAGAATTAGTTCTATGCTCCCTGAGGGAAAACTTCAGGAGCTTCCCACTACAGGTGTGCTGTAGGGAATGGACTTCAACAGTGCAGCCATTCACCAATAAAATTAATAAGCAAGAACACAACAGAAACATGCCCCAAGGGTAGGGCACCAGTACCCAAAATTACTATTGCAGATCTGAATGTATCATTTGAAAAAAAAAAAGGAAATATGATCATAAACTAGAAAACTGAAACTGCCTGTGAAAAGAACCAGAAGTCCTATTGAGCAGAAATATTTCAAAGAAATCATTTTAAATATATTAAAGAACTACCAGAAAACATGGTTAAAGGACCAAAGTATGATGCTAACATATCTTAAAATAGAGAATATTAATAATGAGGTAGGCATTTTAAAAGGAGCCAAGTAGAAATTCAAGTTGAAAAATATAATAACTGATATAAGAAAGATCACTAGTGGGGCTCAACAGTAGATTTGAACTGACAAAAGAAAAGAATTAGTGAGCTTGAACATTGATTAGTAGAAATTATGCAATCTGAAGCACATAAAGAGAAAATAAAAAAACAGAAATCAGAGTATATCAATATATGCATAGGGTTATTAGAAAAGACATAGAAATAGGTGGAAAAGTATTTGGAGAAATAATAGCTAAAATTTTCTCCAATTTGGTGAAACAAAATTAATCTACACATCCAAGAAGCTCAACAAAATGGAGTAGGATAAATGTAAAAAGATCCACATAGACACATCATAATGTGAATATCAATTCCAAAGACCAAAAGAATCATGAAAGCATTAAGAGAAAACTGATTCATCATGTTCAAAGGAAATCCAATGAGAGATTAAAGCTGGATTCTCATCAGAAATAATGACAGCCAGAAAGCAGTGGGATGACATATTCAAAGAGCTGTCAAGGGAAAAATAAAAAGACAAACTCTTTTTTTTTTTTGTATTGGGAATGGAACCCAGAGGCAATTTACTACTAAGCCATATCCCTGACCCTTTTAAAAATATTTTTTCTTGAGGCAGTCAATTTAAAAATTAAGAAAAATATTTTTTCTTGCTGAGTAGATTAGGACCTCACTAAGTTGCTGAGGTTGACCTTGAACTTTCAATCCTTTTGCCTCATTCTCCTGAATTGCTGGAAATACAGGCACGTGCCACTGTGTCTGGTTTCCGCAGTGGAGAGTCCAACTAAACTATCTTTCAAAAACGAAGATGGAATAAAAAGCATTCTTAGTCTTTATTAGAATATAATAAAGATATAAAGACAATTTCTTATCTAACTATGTAAGAGTAAGCAAAATCTGAGAGTACTGGTTACTAACAGAATCACCTTATAAGAAACATTAAAGGAATTTCTTCAGAATGAAAACAAGTGACCCCAGAGAGCAATTCCATTTCATGAGAAAACCAACAAAAAGCACTAATAAAGGTAATTTTATAACAATAAAGACAGTATAAATGTACATTTCTTCATCTTTTTTCTTTTAACTGATTTCAAATGCAGCTGTATAGAACAATATGTGTATATAATCACACACTAATAAAAATACCATATGTTTGATATGTTTGATTAAACATGATGACTTCATAGGATTGTAAGAGTCAAAAAGTTAAATACATTAAAGTTTGTAGAGTAGCACAATTGCAGGAAGCTAAGGTTAATTTATTATTGAAGAAAAAATTGAATAAATTTAGTGTTTATAAAGTCTACACCAGTGTACAGTCATGCTAAGGACTTCACATTCACTCGCAACTTGCAGTCTTGCAAGTTCTACTCATGAGAAATGACCATTTAAAAAAAAAAAAAACTTTTTTTAAAAAAAAAAACTTTTTTCTTTACCTTAGTTTTACTCTACTTTTTCTGGCTATATATGTTTAGATAGGCAAATATTTACAATGATGTTACAACAGCTTACAGTAGTTGACATAGTAACCTCTGTTTGAGTTTGTAGTCTAGGCACAAATGGGCTATACCATAAAACTTAAGTCCATAGGTAGGCTTCACAGTCTAAATTTGTATGAGTACCCTCTACAGTGTTCTCACAATGATGAAACTGCCTAACAACCCATTTCTCAGAATGTATCCTCATCATTATGTGATACATGACTATAATTATATACATACTATATTATATGTATTTATAATTGCCACTAAGAGCACAGAGGAGCTAGGTGGAAGTAAAGCTGTATTGGAGGTAAGGGAATGACAATAGATGGTAGTTCTAATGCACAAGAACAAATGGAGAGAAACAGAAATTGTAAAAAGAAGTTTAACATAATGAAAATTTGTCTTTATTCTTACAGTTTCTCTGAAAGATGAAAGTATACAAGGTAATAATTATAATAATGTGTTGGACTAGTCATATATTTAGAAGTAACATATATAAGAACATAGTACAAAAGGGGAAATAGGAATACCAATGTAGTCTTACATTTTAAATATTTGTTTATTTATTTTTAAAATAATTATTAAGTTTATTTTTTACACAAATGGAGCACAACTTTCTATTTCTCTGATAGTATATGATGTAGAGTCACACCATTTGTGCAATCATACCCATACATGGGGTAATAGTGTCCATCTCATTCCATCACCTCCCCCCCACACCCCCTCCATTCCCCTTCCTCCCCTCTACTCAATACAAAACTCCTCCATTCTTCCCTTGCCTGCCACCCCATTATGAATCAGCATTCACTTATCAGAGAAAACATTCAGCCTTTGGTTGTACCATTTTGCAATCCCACCAGCAATGAATCAGTGTACCTTTTTCCACATCCTAGCCAGCATTTATTGTTGCTTGAATTCTTGATACCTGACATTCTGACTGGAGTGAGATGAAATCTTAGAGTGGTTTTGACTAGCATTTCACTAATTGCTAGAGATGTTGAACATTTTTTCATTCATTTGTTGATTGTATGTCTTCTTCTGTGAAGTGTCTGCTCATTTCCTTAGCCCATTTATTCATTGGGTTATTTGTTTCTTTGGTGTTCAGTTTTTTGATTCTTTATATATCTGGAGATTAGTGCTATGATGTGCATGTGATAAAAATTTGCTCCCAGAATGTAGGTTCTCTCTTCACTTCATTGGTTGTTTTTGCTAAGAAGAAGCTTTTTAGTTTAAATCCATCCCATTTATTGATTCTTGATTTTACTTCTTGTTCTTTAGGAATCTTGTTAAGAAGTCAGGTCCTAAGTCAACATAATGAAGATTTGGGCCTGCTTTTTCTTCTGTTAGGTGCAGTCTCTGGCCTAGTTCCTAGGTCCTTGATCCACTTTGAGTTGATTTTTGTTCAAGGTGAGAGATAGAGGTTTAATTTCATTTTGCTGCATATGGATTTTCAGTTTTCCCAGCACCTTTTGTTGAAGAGGCTATCTTTTCTCCAATGTATGTTTTTGCCACCTTTATCTACTATGAGATGGCTGTATTTATGTGGGTTTTTCCCCATGTCTTCTATTCTGTACCATTGGTCTACATGTCTATTTTGGTGCCAATACCATGCTATTTTTGTTACTATAGCTCTGTAGTATAGTTTAAGGTCTGGTATTGTGATGCCTCCTGCTTCAATCTTCTTGCTAAGGATTGCTTTGACTATTCTGGGTCTCTTATTTTTCCAAATGAATATCATGATTGCTGTTTCTATTTCTATGAGAAATATCATTGGGATTTTGATTGGAATTGCATTAAATCTGTATAATGCTCTTGGTAGTATGGTCATTTTGACAATATTTATTCTGTCTGTCCAAGAACAAGTGAGATTTTTCCATCCTCTAAGGTCTTCTTTAAGTTCTTTCTTTAGTTTTTTATAGTTTTCATTGTAGAGATGTTTCACCTCTTTTATTAGGTTGATTTGCAAAGTTTTTTTTTTTGAGGCTATTGTGAATGGGGTAGTTTTTAAAAATTTCTTTTCCAGAAGATTTGTCACTGATATACAGAAACGCATTTGATTTATGGGTATTGATTTTATATCCTGCTACTTTGCTAAATTCATTTATTAGTTTTAGAAGTTTTCTGGTGGAATTTTTTGGATCCTTGATGTATAGAATCATGTTGTCAGCAAATAGTGATAGTTTGAGTTCTTCTTTTCCTGTTCGTATCTCTTTAATTTCTTTTGTCTATCTAATTACTCTGGCTAGAGTTTCCAGGACTATGTTGAATAGAAGTGGTGAAAGAGGGCATCCCTGTCTTGTTCTAGTTTTTAGGGGAAATGCTTTAAATTTGTCTCCATTTAGAATGATATTGACATTGAGCTTAGCATATATAGCTTTTACAATGTTGAGATATGTTCCTATTATTCCTAGTTTTTCTAGTATTTTGAACATGAAGGAGTGCTATATTTTGTTGAAAGCTTTTTCTGTATCTATTGAAATGATCATATGATTCTTGTCTTTAAGTTTGTTGATGTGATGAATTGCATTTACTGATTTCTGTATGTTGAACTAGCCTTGCATCCCTGGAATGAACCCCACTTCATCATGGTGCACTATCTTTTAAATATATTTTTGTATTCAATTTGCCGGAATTTTACTGAGAATTTTTGCATCTATGTTTATTAGCAATATTGGTGTGATGTTTTCTTTCCTTGAGGTGTCTGGTTTTGGTATTAGGGAGATATTGGCCTCATAGAATGAATTTGGAAGGTTTCTCTCTTTTTTCTATTTAATGGAATAATTTAAGGAGTATTGGTATTAGTTCTTCTTTGAAGGTCTTGTAGAACTCTGCTGTGAAACTGTCTGGTCCTGGGCTTTTCTTTGTTGGTAGGCTTTTGACAGAATCTTTTATTTCATTGCTTGAAATTGCTCTATTTAAATAGATCATATAGATCATATAACTCTAGAAATATGTCAAAGTCTTCAAGACTTTTTATTTTATTGGAGTGTAAATTTTCAAAATATTTTCTAATTATGTTCTGTATTTCAATAGTGTCCATTGTGATATTTCCTTTTTCATCAGAAATTTTAGTAATTTGAGTTTTCTTTCTCCTTCTCTTTGTTAGCATGGCTAAGTTTTTAATGAATTTTATTTATTTTTTTCAAATATTCAACTTTTTGTTTTGTCAATTTTTTCAATTATTTCTTTTGTTTCAATGTCATTGATTTCCTGCCTTCGGCTACTTTTGGTGTTGATTAGTTGTTCTTTTTATAGGGCTTTGAGATGTAATGTTATGTCACTTATTTGTTGACTTCTTATTCTGGCAAGGAATGAACTCAATGCAATGAACTTCCCTGTTAGCACTGCCTTCATAGTGTCCCAGAGATTTCGATATGTTGTATCAATGTTCTCATTTACCTCTAAGAATTTTTTAATCTCCACTCTGATGTCTTCTACTATCTATTGTTCATTCAATAGCATCTTATTTAGTCTCCAGATGTTGGAGTAGCTTCTATTATTTATTTTACCATTGATTTCTAATTTTATTCCATTATGATGTGATAGAATGCAAGGTAGTGTCTCTAGTTTTTGTATTTGCTGAAAGTAGCTTTGGGAATATATGACCTATTTTAGAGAAGGATTCATGTGCTGCTAAGAAGAAAGTATATTTATTCATTGAACATATATTCTATATATTCTGTCAAGTCTAAATTATTGATTGTATTACTGAGTTCTATAGTTTTAGTTTTTGTTTGGAAGATCTAACCAGTGGTAAAAGAGGTGTGTTAAAGTCACCCAGTATTATTGTGTTGTGGTCTATTTGATTCTTGAAATTGAGAAGAGTTTGTTTGATGTGGTAGATGCTCCTTTGTTTGGGGCATGTATATTTACAATTGTTATGTTGTGCTGATGTATGGTTCCCTTAAGCAGTATGAAATGTCCTTCTTTATCCTTTCTGACTAACTTTGGTTTGAAGTCTACTTTATCTAATATAAGGATGGAAACTCCTGCTTGTTTATATGGTCCCTGTGAGCAGTATGGTTTTTTCCCCAACTTTTCACCTTCAGTCTGTGGATGTCTTTTCCTATGAGATGAGTCCCTTGTAGGCAGCGTATTGTTGGATCTTTTTTTAAAATCCAATCTGCCAGTCTATATATTTTGATTGATGAGTTTAGGCCATTAACATTCAGAGTTATTATTGAGGCCTGGTTCATATTCCCAGAATTATGGTTTATTCTTAGTTTTTGACTTAACTTGGTTTTTCCTTTGATTGGCTTTTCCTTTAGTGTAGCTGCCCCCTTTGCTGATCTTTACTGTTATTTTTCATTTCCTCTTCATGGAATATTTTGCTATGGATGTTCTGTAGTGTAGGCTTTCTAGTTGTAAATTCTTTTAACTTTTGTTTGTAAAGAAAGGTTTTTATTTCATTATCAAATCTAAAGCTTAATTTTCTGGATATAAGATTCTTGGTTGGCATCCATTTTCTTTCAGAGCTGGTATATGTTGTTCCAGGCTGTCCTAGCTGGGAAGGTCTGGGTTGAAAAACCTGCTCAGATCCAAACTGGTCTCGCCCTATAAGTATCTGATTCCTTTCTCTTGTAGCCTTTAGAATTCTATCCTTATTCTGTATGCTTGGCATTTTCATTATAATGTGCCTTGGTGTAGATCTGTTGTGATTTTGTGCATTGGTGTCCTATAAGCCTCTTCTAGTTGATTTTCCGATTCATTGTTCAGGTTTGGGAAATTTTCTGATATTATTTCATTGAACTAGATTGTGCATTCCTTTGCTTTGCATCTCTATGCCTTTCTCTATCCCAATAATTCTTAAATTTGGTCTTTTCATGTTATTCCATAATTCTTGAATGTTCTGCTCAAGGTTTCTTACCATCTTTACTGTTTTGTCAACTTTATTTTCAAGATTATATATTTTATCTTCATTGTATGAGGTTCTGTTTCTAAGTAATCTAGTCTGTTAGTGATGCTTTCTATTGAGTTTTTAATTTGGTTTATTGTTTCCCTCATTTCAAGGACTTCTGTTTGTTTCTTTTTCTTTTTTTTCAGAATCTCTATCTCTTTCTTGAAGTAATCTTTTGCTTCCTGCATTTGTTCACATAGCTCTTTTTCAAGGTGAACTTTTGTTTCCTGTATTTCCTTTCTTATATCATCCTTTAGTTTGCAACACATTTTAATCATGTACATCCTGAACTCCTTCTCTGACATTTCTTCTAATGTGCTGGCCATGGATTCTAATGATGTAATATGTTGGCTTGTTTTGGGTGCTTTGTTCCCTTGTCTTTTCATGTTGTTCATGTGTCTTCCCTTCTAGCAGTGCAGGTCAGAGGTATTTCAGTTTCTACCCTATAGATTTATTCTGTCCCTGAAATTTTCCAATACCTCTCTTTTAAGGGGGACATCAATATTGACAAGCCTCAATGCAAACAATATGCAGCCTCAAACAAAATAGCTCCTATTAAAACATTTATAGTTTTATCACAATAGACAGAAATTATGTGTTTGATTATTTTCTACAGTGTAACTGGTAGGTTTGTAAAAGTGTCTACAGTTTCTTATAGTGGTCAAAGAGAGAATCAGGGGATGTAGGATGAGATGTTAAGGAGATAGGAGGTGAGAATATAGAGTTATAAGATCTTAGGAATTGTGTATGAAGAATCAAAAGAAATTGGCTGGTAGAAGGAGAAAAGAGAGAAAAAGATTCTGAGGAAATAGATAAGTGGGAAGAGAATAGATAGAGTACAAAAAACATACAAACAAAAAATTAATAAGAGGGGCTGAAGTTGTGGCTCAGTGGTAGAGCACTTGCTTAGCATGTGTGAGGCACTGAGTTCAATTCTCAGCACCACATATAAATAAATGAATAAAATAAAGGTCCATCAACAACTAAAAAAAATTTTAAAAAATTAATAAGAAAAAGAAAAAATGTAACATTAAAAGATAAAAGAATATACAACAAAAACTCTAATATACTATTCAGACATCCCAGCCCTTAGTAGCCTACTGCATGGAAAGTGCTTGTTTTCACAGCTGTGGGGGATGTGAGGGTGGAAAAAGATAGAGTGAAAAAACAAAATAATTTAAAAACTAAAGAAAAAAAGAAAAAATCTTGAAGAAAAATTGCACAATTGTTTCTGTTGGAGTTCAGTCTATTCCCTGCTTCCCTGCTCACCTGATAAGTGGAGTTGTTGGTGTTTGCTGGTACAAAATCATCAAAATAGTACAAAATAGAACAAAATAGTACAAAATCATCTCCACTTATGGGATGGAGAAAGTTATTAGGGTGGGAGAGTTGGTCTTGGAGGTGGAATTTCTGGAAGTGGGGCATAGCACTTGCTAGCCTCCATTTGAAGACTGCACCCCAAGGATCCTTTGGGGTTCATTTGTGTGATGTGGGCACCTGGGCTTAGCCCCTTAGATTGCCTATAAACCCCACAATTTCTGGTCTCTAATTTAGTCTCTAAACTGTATCTCTCATGCCCTCCTCCCTTTCTACTTCCCAATCAGGAACCTCTCTCTCTGGAGGTCCTGTGGGCTGAGCACTGGGGCCTGTGAACCTGTTGTGGAGAGCTGTTCTATGTTGGATAGATCAGAATCAGGCTTTGAGAGCTATGGGCCAACCACATAGCTGCAAGTGGTGTGCTGGATTAGTAGTTGTGGAGTGGAACAGTTAGGGAACTATAGGTACCTTGACATTGCTTCTAGGCTCTAGCCAGTGTTCTAAGATGGGAGTTGCCCCAACTAAAGATGGTGATGACAGTAGCGGAGATAATCCAAAATGGTGATGAAAGTATCCCAAGATGAAAGTGACAGCTTTCAGATATGGGGCAGCAAGGGCAGGTCATTTGGCAGTGTTGTGTGGCATGATCGGAGATGCAGCACTGTGGCATGTGATGCTGCAGTGAGAGGCTGTCTCCAGACCCTGCCCAGTGTCCCCAGGTGCAGGCTACCATGTGGAGGGGATTATGGTAATAGTAGCAGTGTCCCAAGATCCACTTTTAATATTTTTAATCTCACTAGAATCAATTTACTTGCATAAATCTGAAGTAGGTTCTTTATGTCAAAATGTATATGATAAGTCCTAGAGAAATGACTATGGAAATATCTAAAAAATAGTACAAAATCATTAAGAGAATTAAATAGTTATATCAAAACATTCACTTACCATAAAAGAAAGCAGTTTGAGAGAGAGAGAGGGTTCAAAACAGCATAAGATATATAGAAATAAAAACTAAATGAGAGACTATATAAAAATTACATTAAATATGAGTGGATTAAACTATCTAATGAAGATACAGATTATTATACTAGAAGAAAAAAGAAAAACAAGGTCCAATTATATGCTATATACTGGAGACACAGTTTAGATTCAATGAGACAAATAAATTGAATGTGAAATGATGGGAAAAAGATATAAAAAAGACATATCCTACAAATAGTACCCATGAGAAAGCTGGCTATACTATTATGTGGCAAAACAGTTTTCAAGCAATGTTGTTAGAGAAAAAGAGAATAATGATAAAAGAGCCAACGCATCAGGAAAATACAAAAATCACAAACATACATGCTTCTGATGGGTACTAACCAAGTCCAAAATCTAGCAAGGCGAACATCATTGGATCTTAAGGTTCAAGACTGATGCTCTTTGATCTGGTGCACTGTCCTCCAGGCCCAGTGGGACAGCAGTGTCACTTCCATTACTCTGCAGCGTGGCCCTGACTTCTAGGCTCACTGAGGCAGTGCTCCTGCCTCCCTGGCTCTGTTGCACAGGGGTCATGCCCTTTGAAACAGGGAGGAAGCAGCCTTGAAACTGCACCTGCAGAGGGAGTGGGAGCACTCACTGTTAGGTCTGGTCAGGGTCTAAGATGCCCAATTAGGGGAACTGGTCAGCAGCTGTGAAGCAGAGCTGCAAGCCAGATGTGACGTCACTAGTAGACACGCCTCCTGTCAATCAGCGAGTTTTCCTGACCTATCCAGAAAGGACTCTGGCCTTCTCTTCCTATCCCGAAGTCCTCCCCTTCCTGAGTTTTCTTGAAATTCTCTGTGCATGGGCGATCCAGCGCCATTTCTTCCAACAGGCTCTGATGGATGGGGGATTTGGTACAAGGGCGCGCATTCCAATAAAGCCTTGCCGAGTTGCTTAATTCATCTTCTCCGGGTTGTGTAATCTTTACACTCACATTCTCTGAGGCTGCTTTACTTACAACTGGACAGCTCCATGGTCCTATCCTGCAGACACCAAGAAGTCATATAGTCTTCCTTGGTCTTATCATGTTCTTTATGTCTCCTTTACTCCCACTTGGCATTATTTCTGCTGGTAAAATTGCATCTCTGTTCCTGGCTTCTACTGTACTGAGGCAGCTGAACCAAATTCATGGTTCCTATCCCAACTGATCTACTCCTCAGATAGTTGTTCAGACACCCCTGTAATGTTCTCTTCCAAACAAGTTTTCTCATTGCTTACAGTGAGATAGGTTGAACATTTTTCAAGTCCTCAAGTTCTGTTTCCTTCCTCAATTTCTCTCTCTCCCCATAGTTTACTATAAGCACACAGGAGTATCCATGCCACACATTTAGTATTTTGCTTAGAGATATCCTTAGCCAAATATATAATTTCTGTTTCCTACAGAACACAATGAAGTCAAGTTCTTTGCAACTTTATAGTAAGAATCATGTTTTTCTCCAGTTCTAATGATGCATTCTTCATTTTTGCCTGAAAGGTACCATGATACTTGCATAAGGATAGATATATGGATCAATGGAACAAACTGAGACTCCAGAAACAAATCTTCATATAGTCAAATGAGATTCTCAAGGAATGTCAAACCATTCCAGTGGAGGAAAGAATGTCTTTTAAACAAATAATGCAAAAGAACAATGCAAAAAAACATGTAAAAGAACAAGCCTGGATTCCTACTTCATATCATATACAGAAAGGTATTCAAAATAGATCAAAGACATGAAGGTAAGAACAAGAACATTAAAATTAAAACACTTAAAAAATGTAAGAGTAAATCATACCTTGAATTAGGCAATGGTTACTTAGGTAAGGCATGATAGCACAATATAAGAATATGTATATTCTTTTATATTCAATATAAGCCATAAAATTAAATAGAGTTAAGTTGAACTTCATCAAAAAAATAAAATTGTCCTTCAGTGTGGGGATGGATGGAGCTCAGTGGTACAACACTTGCCTAGAATTCATAAGTCCCTGGGTTGATCTTCATAATGACAAAACAAAACAAGGCAAGATAGTAACATCATTGGCAACAACAAAAAATCACCAAAAAACAATAACTCAAACCCCTAAAACAAAGAAAGAAAGAAAACAATGGGTTCAAAGGACACTGTCAAGAAAGGTAGGAGACAACGCAGAAAATAGGAAATAAGTGTACACACATCTTATATACAATCCTAGACTTTTTATCTAGAATATAAACAAACTTCTGCAACTTAATAATAGAAAAACAAATAATCCAATTGAAAAACGGGCACAAGATCTGAATAGAAATCTTCAATAAATGATAAACAAATGATGAATAAACACATGGAAATAAACTGACATTATTAGCCATTAGGCAATGCAAATTAAAACCATAATGTGGTACCACCTCACGTCTACTGGGGTAGCATAATAAAAAACATAATAGAAATTATTGGCAAGGATGTGGGGAAATTGGAACTACAGTATTAGTGAAAATGTCAAATGAACGGTACAGCCACATTGGAAAACCATCTGGCAGTTCCTCACCATGTCAAATATAGAGAACACATGATCTAATGGTTACATTTCTAGGTTGTTATGATTTGGGTCCGAAATGTCCCCCTCCAAAGTCCATGTGTTAAAAGCACGGTCGCTGCTACAGCAAGGTTCAGAGATGGGGCTTTTCAGGAAGTGATTGTATCCTGAGGACTGTAACCTCATCACTCAATGGCTTAATAATTTGAAAGGACTGAGACATGGCTGGAGGAAATAGGTCACCGGGAGATCGGCTCTGGGGTCTGTATCTTACCCCAGCCTCTGGCTCTTTCACTCACTTTTTCTCTCTCTGCTTCCTGGGTGTCATGAGTAGAGCAGCTTTCCTCCACCACACCCTCCACCATGATGTTTCTACCTTGAAGCTAGCCAACCGTGGACTGGCTCCTTTGAAACCATGAGCCAAAATAAATCTTTCCTCCTTCAAGTTGTTCTTGTCAGATATTTTGGTCACAACCATGAAAGGCTGACTAATGCATAGGTTCATACCCGAGCTAAATGAAAACATATGTCTACACAAGAACTTACGCAAGAATGCTCTGGATGACTCTTGAAAACATTATGCTAGGTGAAAGAAGCCAGTCACAAATGACCACATATTGAATGATTCTATTTATGTGACGTATCCGAAACAGGCACATGGACACACAGAAAGTAGATCGGTTGTTGCCTGGAGTTGAGCAGAAGAAGAGGAATGAGGAATAACTGTTAGAGGATACAGAGGGTTTTTGGGGAGGAGTGATGAAAATATCCCAAGATTGATAGTGGTGATAGTTGCACAACTCAGTGAATAAACTAAATACCATTAAACTGTATGTTCCCAGTAGGTGAATTGTGTCGTGTATGAATCATTATTTAATAAAGTTGTTACCAAATAAAAATAAATAGATGCAAAGGAAAAAGTGAATTAGGGTAACTTACATTCTTACTGCTAGTCTTTGATACTGTAAAACCAGACAGATCTTTTCACGGTACATGGAAAAACAAGTGAGGGATGTTGGAGTGGGCGTGGTGTCCTTCTAGGGGAGAGATTTGTTTTTTCCACCAGATTAAATTTATTTGATGATGATTAGCTTATTTAGATGTCTTCTTGAGTAAACCTTGATTAATTTTTTTTTGCCCTGAAAGATTATCCCTGTCAGGTAAAATATTGGCATAAAGTGGATCATGTCACTTATTTATTTCAAAGTCTTGGTTACTAAATCCATGTTCCAACAAAAGTAGCCAGGAATTCATGGAGAAATGGCTGATTGCTCACTTCAACTGGGCAAAGTATAAGATAAACCCAAACATTTTGTGGTGCCAGGAAGTGAAGACATACTGAAACACTGATGGAGCATATTTAAAATACACCAAGACTCTTTACGGTGCTCTGAATAGCATATCAGGGACAATTTGGGTAACTAAATAATGATGGCATTGGATGATAATGCACAGAATAAAACCAATATCCAGGACTCTATGCTAATATGAATGAATGATTACATGATCTATTAAATAAATAAGTGGAGGAGAAGGGATAGCTTTTTCTCAAGGAAGATTTCACTTACTAAATTAACATATTTCAATGAATAAAATAAAATTAAAAGCAAATAATGCAATAGAAAATCACTGTTTGGCAAATGCCACAGTAATAGTTATGGGAAAAAAGAATATCAACAGACATTCACGTGAATGGGAGACATTTTGATACTAAATAAGACATTTTCAACATTTTGATGGGTTTCTCCACAAGATAGTCAGTGACTGCAAAGGGGTACAGGTAACTTGACAGTGGAGAAGCTATCTTAATCATCTTAACCAAATGCTGAAAATGAACATCACCAGTAATGAGACATATTGACATTATAACATCGCTGCTGTGATATGGTTGCCAGTGATTCATAACTTGAATTTAATCATGAGGAAGCAGCAGGTAACTCTAATTAAGGGATATTTTATAAAATAGCTTGCAAGTCCTCCTTTAAAGTATCAGTCATCAATGACCAAGCACTGTGGAAACCTCTCAGAATGGAGCAGACTAAGGAGACCGAACCAGGAAATGCAATAGGCGAGTGTGAATTAGATCCTGGTGCAAAGGACATTTGTAGAGCCATTGGTGAAATTCTAATTAGGTCTTTAGATTAGTTAATGATATTGTGGATCCTCTGAATTTTCTGTTTTTGCCCACTGCCCTGTTGACATTTAAAAGATGTGAACATTTGAGGAAACCTGGCTAAAGATTATACTGGAAGGCTGCACAATTTTTCAGTATTTTAGAATTCTGAAGATATTATAAAATTAAAAAGTTAGAACCTTTATTAATGTAAAAAATCTGTCTTATCTGTTGATTGGTAGCCTTTTAAATTTCTAATATTGATGGGAGTGGCTTTTCTTTTAATGTCATTATAATTTTTAAAAATTTAAGTCCCCTTCCAAACAGCTTTGACTTTTATTTTTGTCTTTGTTTCTGACTGTGTCTGATTATTCTCCTTTCATTAATTATATTATTACTTATTAGTAACATTGTTATATATTTTGTTGACTGTTAACTTTTTTTTTTTTTTTTTGGTACTGGGGATTGAACTCAGGGGCACTCGACCACTGAGCCACATCCCCAGCCCTATTTTGTGTTTTATGTAGAGACAGGGTCTCACTGAGTTGCTTAGTGCCTCACCGTTGCTGAGGCTGGCTTTGAACTAGCGATTTTCCTTTCTCAGCCTCCCAAAGTGCTGGGATCACAGGCGTGCAACTAGCTGCCTTTTTATTATCTCATCATTATTTTAATTTAATACTTCCTTTGGGTTTTGTAGTTACTTTTCCACTTCATTTAGTGAATTCATTACTGTATCTGGTTCCTAGGCATCTATAATAAAGTCCCACAAACTGGGTGGTGAATAAACCAAAAATTTACTCTCTCCCAGTTCTGGAGATTAGAAGTCCAGATTCAGGGTTTGGCAGGGCTATATCACCTCTGAGACCTCCAGGGGAGGGTCCTTCCTTGCTTCTTCTGACAGCTCCAGGTGTTCCCTGTCCTGTGGTCACATCCCTCCAGTCTCTGCCTTCCTCTTCTGTCTTCTCACAGGGACACCAAACATTGGATTTAGGGTCCATTCCACTCCAGTATAACCTCCTCTTAACTTGATGATATCTGCAAAGACCCCATCTCGAAGTATTTATGCAGTTGTGCACCATTAGGACTTGAATGTAGCTCCTTGGGGAGCAATTCAATTACTGAGTTTTATTTTTCTTATTTCTTTTTATACATGTATTTTAAATTACACTTTTATTTCTAGGCAGCATTTTAGCTGCATCCCACACTTTCGTTTTTTTTCTTTTTTTGGTACTGGGGATTGAACTCACAGTGCTTAACCCAGCCCAGCCCAGCCCCCTTTTTATGTTAGGTGTTTTTTTTTGTTTTTGTTTTTGTTTTTTTGAGACAGGGTCTGACTAAGTCGCTGAGGCTAGCTTGCCTCAGCCTCCTGAGCTGCTGGGACTATAGTCATGCACCATCGCCCCTAGAACATCTCATACTTTTTAAAGTAAACATTTGTAGATGTATAATATGAATTAAGGAAAAACTGTATAATAATAACGGTAAAAATCCATGAAATTACTCTGGTTACACCTGTGTAGTAAGTACTCTGAACTCTAGAAGCCCCTTGAGCCCTCTCCTGGTCATTACCTACCCAAGAATAATTAGTATCCTGACTTTTAAAATCATTTGTTAGTATGGGCTGGGGCATTTGTTTCTTTTAGCTTTGGATAATGGGATCATAAATCATGTGGTCTTTTGTCTCTGGGTTGTTTTGTTAAACAGTTTGTGAGATGCATCCATACTGCTGTGTGATATAAATTATTTGCTCTTCCTGCTGTCTAGAGTCTTCTTGTTTGTCCCATCTAGTGACAGGCACTGGGATAGTTTTGTTTGGGGCCATAAGTTGCCATGAGTACTCTTGTGCATGTCTTATCACGAACAGGTGTGTGCATTTCTGTCGCATATGACTTGAGAGGAGGCTTACTTGATCAGAGTGTGCAACTCTAGTCATTGTTGCCATGTAGTTTTCTAAAGTTATTGTGTCAATTAACTTTCCTACCAGCAATCTATTTTTTCCAACAGTTGGGCATTTTCTTTTACCTTTTAGGCATTCTGGATTGGGATTGTGATTTTAATTTGCATTAAATTGTGATTTTAATTGGCATTTCTCTGATGACTTGTAAAACCGATCACATTTTCATAAGTATTGATCATATATATATCCCATTTTATAAATTTATTCAAGTGTTTTTCTCCTTTTTCTATTATATTTTTTGCCTATTTTGATATATGGAAGTTATATAGTATACCAGATAGATAGATAGAAAGAACGTCCATTGCTGGGTATATTTATTATATATTCTATAAGTTTTTCTTATATAATGTTTATAATTGTTATTGTTTTGAAAATCTAATAATTACATTGTAATTTCCTTAACTCATGGTTTATATGGGATATGTATTTTATGCACATGTATGTATGCTAAATACGTATCTGTATATATATCAAATATTCTTATTTTTGGGGGATACCAGGGATTGAACTCAGGGGCACTCCACCACTGAGCCACATCCCCAGCCCTATTTTGTATTTTATTTTGAGACAGAGTCTCACTGAGTTGCTTAGTGCCTCACCATTGCTGAGGCTGGCTTTGAACTGGTGATTCTCCTGTCTCAGCCTCCCAAAGTGCTTACAGGCATGCACCACCGCACCCAGCTTATGTCAAACATTCTTGAAAATAAAAGACCTCCTTATTTCTTGGGTAATGTTTTGGTTTTTTCTCTCTAAATAAGTAGATAGACCTGCCAATAAATATTGAGTGAAGTGATATTTTATAGAGAGTCACTTGAAATAGGAACTACATGCAACTGATAACAGTCTCTATTAGTTGTGTTATTTGTACCTTTTTTTGATTTTTGTGTTTTTGGCTATTTGATCTATTAGTTTCTAAGGGAAGTATGTTAATATCTCCCATTTCATGAAATAAAGACATTTTCAATTTATGTTTTTAAGATATATATATGTTAGGTGCATATGATTTTGATGTTTTCTTGGTGGTTATTTTTCTTTCATCATGTAACATTTGTCTTTATTCTTACTAGGTATCTGTTACTTTAAGTACTGTTTTATTGTGATGCTGTTACTAGACTAGCTTTTCATGTTGTTTATAATTGTTTTACTTTTATCATCTTCATAGTCTCCACTTGTTGTATCATTTTACTTCAGTTTCTTTCTCTAAACAGGAAACAGTTGGGTTTTGTTTGTCCAATCTGATATTTCCTTAAATAAATATTACTGAATTTTTAAAAATTGTTTCTACTGTCTATCTGGTTTTCAGTTTGACATGTATTTTCTAGCTCCCAAATCCATCTTTAGTAGATTGATAGAATTTTGTAGTTTTCTTCTGTTAGTTTGGAAGCTGTGATTTTTTAGTTTGCCCCGCAAGCTGTTGGATGATTACCCTTAAAACGTATATTTCAATACTTAAACACCTAACTCTTTTTTCTTTCTTTCTCTTTCTCTCATTCCTGCCACTCTTCTTTATTTCCTCCCTCACATCCTTTTTTTTTTTTTTTTGAGCTTTTATTTAAGGAAATCACTCAATGACATAGTTTCCAAAGTGAAATAGATTTACA
This sequence comes from Geosciurus inauris, assembly GCA_004024805.1. Classification (NCBI taxonomy): domain Eukaryota; kingdom Metazoa; phylum Chordata; class Mammalia; order Rodentia; family Sciuridae; genus Geosciurus; species Geosciurus inauris. Next base: position 19,847 of record PVHX01000775.1, on the reverse strand, counting down.
AAGTTTATAAGGAGAAGTAACACTCTTCTGATTAGGGCTGCTTTTATTTTAAATTCACTGTTTTGGACATCGTGGAGACACTTTTAACAATAGTTCTTATTGCTATTATTCTAAATGAGGGCCCAGAGCCTTGAGATGCTTTTCTCTCATGCATATTTGGACCTCTAGGACAGGGAAGAGGAAACTAACTCTCTGGACTCTTAGAGTCAAAGGTAATCATGGTGCCAGGAACCCATGCTGCTTGTATTCCAAAGTGAGTCACCCCTAGGAGATAGTAATAAGCACACATCAAGCTACACACTGCAGATCTGCCTAAAGCATGAGGCTCCGGATAGCTAACTTAGTCCATGAAACCAAAAATGTTGATGAAGGAGACCGTGAAAACTGAATGAGAAGCAGAAAAGCCAAGCATAGTCGCTTAACTTAAGAGACAAATGACTTCCATGAATGAGGACTTCCTGAGCTGGTTAAAGGGATACAGACTTGCTTTTATTCTCACTCACACCTCTGCCCCGTGCCATCTCAGCTGATGGCATTTTCTCTAAGTGGCTGGAGGTGGTAAAATAGAGGCAGTCAACAATTTCAGAGCATTTCTGTCTTTGCAGTACATATCTAATGAGTTGATGTCTTCGTTCTTAATTACTTCAGCAATAGATATTATATGATCCCATGTGAAAAGACGTATTTAATTAATATTGCCTCTTAAAGCTTTGTGAGAAAACATTTCCTCAATTTGTCGTATAAATTTATAGGCTCCAATGTGGGTATCACTTGTGCAATAAGTGCCCCGGGATATGTGTGCTGAGCAAAGTCACTCAGTAATCTGGTAGCAAACAGGAAGCCAGGCAACAGCTTTATTTTCTGTGCAAGACCCCAGGTGGAATGCAAAGAATAGAAGTAGGTCATCTTAACTGTTACGAGTTAGGAGCCGATCGTCTCTTCACCTGAGGGAGGGGAGGTAGCACTGAGCCTGGATTCTTCCCTGAACTAGCTGGGAATGAACCCAGGAGGCTGGGATCATCTCCAAAGATTTAGTTATTATCTACTTTTTTTTAACTTAATAAATGCTTTTTTCAGGTTTTGTTTTTTTTTCTCATGATGCAAAACAGCGTAATTAGAAAATAATTTAAGAAATAGAAAAATGCAACATCCTGAGATATTATATTGTCAATGTTTTCTCCTAGTCTTTTTTTTCTTTTTAACAAGGTGTATTATTACTCTGTGTATGTTTGTGCATATATATGTATGTACACACACACACAAACACACACATACACAGAGTAGTTCCTCCTTTATCCATGGGGGGTTAATTCCCAGACCCTTAGTGGGTACCTGAATGCATAGATAATACCAAACCATATAAATACTGTTCCCCCCATAAATATATACTTAGGACAGAGTCTAATTTATGAGTTAGGTATGGTAAGAGATTAACAATAATAACTACTAATAAAATAGATCAGTTGTAATAATAAAGAGTAACAAAATCATCAACATCACTACTGTTGCACCTGGGGTCTATTAAATAAAATAAGGGCTTCTAGAACACAAATACTAAGATATCATGACATTCAGTCTGATGACCAACGTACATGACTAACGTATAGGTAGCTTATACATACTGGATATGCTGCACAAAAGGATGATTCGCATCCTGGACAGGATGGAGTGAGATAGTGCAAGATTTCATCATGCTTCTCAGAATGGTGCACAGTTTAAAATTCATATTGTTCACTTCTGGAATTTTCCATCTACTATGTTTTGATATGGTTGACCACAGATAATGAAACCTATAGAAAATGAAGACAGAGATAAAGGAGGGACAGCTGGAGTTTGTTTCCCCAATTTCATTTCACAATATCACGATCTTGACAAATATCATGTTCAGTACACATAAATGTATTATTTAGATATGCTTTAAGTGAACTATTAATTTCCTTCACAATGCTCATTGTTCTGCAAGAAGGGAATGACTATTATTTGGGCATTCATAAAATAGTCATTAGTGAATGCCTTTTTCTGCCTCTCCATCTGTATAATGGGATTATGAAATGTGACATCTCTTCTTCCTATTGCCAAGTCTGTACACGGCTAAATATCCAAAGTCGTCATTGACATTTTGTTAAGGTGAAAAGCTTTTCATAAGAGTGATTCAGGATCCAGAAGGGCAGACCTGAGGTTAATAGTGGACTGAGTTTCATGCATTTTAATTACTGACAAACCCAAATTAGATTCTGAGATAAAATAGCAGCAAGTATTAACAGGGGGCAGGAGGTCGGAGGTGCCAGGGCCCTACCAACTATGCCAGCCATCAACGCTGTAATTGATTAAAGCATTGAGAGGTAATATTTTTTCTAAGCATGTCACCGTGTTTCTTCTTGTTAGGTGCAACATTTTCTTGCTGCAATAAAACATGGTGAAATAATTGAATTACTAGGATCTTAGGGAAAATAACTTCTCCATGGAGACCGTGTCACAATATTTTAAAGGGAAAATAATTTCAGGAGACTTTGTTAGTGGCCTGAAACTTCTTTTATTCTTATTCTTTGCTCACTTTCTACATCTTCACAACTTTGCTCATGGACAGAAAGTAGTGAGATTTCTCTAGCATGTCACAGAGCAGTACTTGAATGCTTAGGTAGAATACAAGCTGGTATGTTTCCCTGGAGTTCTTTAGAGATGGACGCTATGAATATGCATATGGAAAATCAGAATGAGGTCAAGAATGTGTAGATTTGACATATACAAACATTGTATTTACATATATTTAACATTATCAGATGCTCTAGGGATGGTGGAAGGAATAGGGGATAGTTGGTTTGAGGATGCCATTGTTTGGCTATATTGGTCATTTAATCTTACTAACCTTCAATTTCTTTCTCTGTAAAAATAATCAATTTAAAACATGAATTTAAATTTAAATAGTCCTTTCTTGTCTTGTTTGCTGTGAGAAGAAATGTTGGCTCAATAAAGAGGACACAAAATCTCACACTTGAGATCCCAGAAATGGCCATGCATAATTGCCTACAGATGAGAAATCTGAGGGCAAGAGAGCTTGGAACCTGGTGGCAGGTAGAGGAATGGTGGTTGGTGGCTGGTGGGAGGGACTGGGAATGGATGGACTTACTCATTGGCCTGCTTTCTGCTTCAGATGAAAGATCCATGATGGGTAGCCTGCCTTGTCTTCAGTTACATCTTCAGGGCGTAGAATCACTTCTTGGGACACAAAGGTGTCATAAATGCTTTTTGAATGAATACACATATTGAGGGACTGAATAATAAATGGATTTTCTGAGTAGTAGAGATTTATAGTGTAACATGCAGGTCCATCCACTTGCTACCCCCAAAGAGCAAAGATCCTCTTGACAAACTACCCTCATCTGCGAATTGCTTCTGTGCCCAAGGATTAAGATGAGTTGGGTCTATGTGATGGATCTTTACTAACGAAAGCCATTTTTTCTTTCCAATCCATTAGGTGGCCAATGGATTGACATTCAGAGATAGTTCAGGAAGTTAAAAGATTGAAAATTGCAGATTGATACTAATCTCTATTTGGGATTCTTTTGACCAGGAGTTTTATCTCTCTCAGAGTTTTTAATTTGTTTACTCAACTATTTATTTACATCAGTACAGACACATGAGCATTTATTTTGTATTTTGTATTATAATCCAATACTACTTTATTTGCTCTCCAAATTGTTCCAGCTTTGGCTATTGGGATCTCCTTTAGTTGACCGCTATATCCTTTTAACATGCCCCCATCAACGTGGGTGTTTTGTTTATTTTTTTTCACACTTTCTCAATTTCTGCTACTATAACATCTCTATTCTCCTTTTGAATATTACTTACAACTTTAGATTATTTAGTAATTTCTCTAAAGATACATATCCTTTCAAAGTGTACTATTTTTCTTTCTGGAGAATGTTTTGTTTTTCATTTTTAGCTTTACCTGCGCTCAAAAACTTTAAACTTTCCTGAATGTCAGTCCAGAGATGTAGGTATTAGAAGAAAGTTTTCAGATTCTATTACTAAATAAAGAATTTAGAAACAGACTAGAAATTTCTCTTGTGAGGCTCCTATATCCATGATGTCAAATGTTGTAGCTTGGTAACAAGAAAGGTACTACCAAGGGAAGGCTTAGAAATGCCAATTAGAGTCAGATCGTTTATTTATAAATGCACAAATTCATTTCACATTTTATCATGGGGCAAAGCATGCCTTACCCCTTCAACTGGAGGGCTGATTGAACTGGGCAGAACAAATGGAATGTTCTCCAAATGTCATTTCTGACGTTCAGGTCTGCTTCTCTCCTTCTCAAAGGCTCTAACCTCTCCTAAATTTATAGAGGGTAGGAACTGTATTGTATTGAAATATGGTTTTTCATGGGAAGGAGAAAACCTGAGTTGTTCTTTGTTAATAGGTGCAGAAAGAGCAGTTTTTGCACATCTGAAGTACAATTGTAGCCATGGGCAAGTTCTCCAGTCGGTTTCTGGAATTTTCCAAATTTTTATTTATTTTAAAATTTACTTTTAATAAAATGCTAACCTTTTAATTTAATTTTTAAGAAGTGGCCAACCATGACACACACTTTTTCCTAATCATTCTAGGTCTGGGCCTTGGGAAGGAAAAATATTTTCCTTAGCAATATATAGATTCTGAAAGAGAAAAATAATTTCCCATGGATTTGCCAGGGTGTCCTGTCTGGCTAGGGAACAATTTCTTTTGGCCTCAGGGGAAATTGTATATTCAAATCTGGGAAAAAGTGAGGCTACTTCTGGCTGTCGCCTTTTGCTTCTGGAGACATAGACTATTAGTATTTTCTTTCGCAGCTGGGATTGCATCTCAATGGAATCACTGAGGAAACATAAATGTGTCCCCTTCCGCTCTGCCCCCAGGCTACAAGTGCATTATTCAGGGTGGACTCAATTAATAGCACCCATACCTGTCAATGTCTTAAGCAAGACTGGCAACTGAAACAGTAGGGGCATCTGTAATTCAGCCACTTCTTATACACATGGCAAGGTGAACTAGAAGACAGAGATGGGAATCTATTCCTGGTTTCGATGAAGATATCAGACAGACTTGTCAGTAACTGACACGACTGCATTTAGTTTTATTGATACTTTGATAAAGTTTAAATATGTGCACATGCATCTTTCTCACGATCAGATTTTCCAGGAAAAAAGAATTCTTTTTTTTTGTTTTATTAAAAACAAATTGTTTAAAATGCCGGAGAGGTGGTGTTGTGAGTTGACTGAGATCTGGGAGCTCCAACTGCAGAATTTTTTAATTAAATTTTAATTCTTCTATCTGTATTGGTCCTTTGGCATAAACTCAAAATTTCCTCTCCAGGTACAGAAGAGAGCAATACTATGTGCATGGCTAGCCATAGTCTGATGTATGATGTGTGGCTCTTTCATTATATTCTCTGCAAGCTGTGAAATGATTACTAGCTGTAACTTTGATTCAGGTGAGTTCAACATTTCCTTTGAATTTCCTTTTTGTATATGGCTCCCAAATTAACCATCAATCAGGGTACACTTCAATTGACATTGGATTTCTAGACTTTCTTCTTTGGAGTCCAAGTTTACAGGAGGACGCTACTTGCTTGTGTGGGTGTGTGGATGCATCAGACATGATGAGAAGTACATGTCTCTGCTCATTCCCACTAAGTGACCTTACGGTGGATACAGAATGGGGACTCAAATTGCAGGGCTATTAAGTTGAAAGGCCTTCTTTAAACTTGTGCATTTCCAGGTAGAGCTTGAAACACAGCCACATTAAAGTTTACTACGGATGAAATGTACATAATGGCACAAGGCGAAATGTGTGACAGTCTCTTGGCAGGATTCATCAATCATTCCAGACTTTTTCAGTGGGGATAAAGGGCTCAGCATGACTCGAGTAAGGGTTTACGTCCCAGGAATCTTGGTTTAGTAGAAATATATCCTCTGAGTTATTTTTTATTAATAGCTCTTTGGGGAGAAAAGGTTGTAAGAAAATTCCCCCTTCTTGGACCATGGATTTATTACTAAAAGCCCATATCAAATCTCTTGATCCGTTAAGTACTGTGCATTGCTATACATCATAGGTGACTATGTTTGGGGAAACAATGACACAGTGCATAAGACAGGCAATACTTTGTGGATGGAAGCTATTCAGTACACTTTACCTCTCCTCTCCCCCACTTTTTTACTCTCTCTCTCACCAAGAATGATCAGGTAACAGCATGTACTATGAAGTTAAATATTTGGTCAAATAATATTTACTAATATGTTTGCTAATGTCTTCGTCATTTTCAAAAGTTGAAGAAACATGAAATATTCATGCTTGTAAAATATATCAAATTTTTACTGCTCACATTTAGCCAAAAATACCTAACATTAATGGGGCCTTAATTAGAATAAGACATATCCCATGCTTGTATAATTTTATCAAAATGGATTCTACTGTCATGTATAACTACGAAGAACCAAGAAAAATTTTTTTTAAAAATTTAAAATCCCCTAATATTTTCTGAGTGCTCAGTAGGTGCTAGACATCATATAACTCCTTTAGATACGTTATCATACTGATTGGTCTCTGTTTTTCTTTAAGGTAGGTGGAAGTACTGATTTTAATTTTATGGGTTGGTAATTGAGGCTTAGAGTTGTTAAGTAATTTTGTCCAAGATAAAACAGCTTTCAGTGAAGGTACTGTGATTTGAATTGAGGGAAGCTGCCTATACTCTGAACTATTACTCTATTCTATTACTCTGAACTGTCTGTCAAATAATGTAAATTGCCCCTGGGGTCTAGTTCAACCTGTCTCTAATGTTCTAGATGTGAGTTAACTTTTGCTTCCACACACCAGGTGGGAAACTCTCTGGGTCTCAAGGTCATCCTTTGGTAAAGAAAATCATCTCCCTTTATTATCTTAAATTTCCTTTCTTGTAGTTTCTGTCCTCTGCCTCTGGTTTTGTACCTAGACCTGGTATATATCCTCCATATATACATTAGGAATTGGAGAGCCAAGCTTGGGTGTTGAGAGTTTTAATTTTAATTATTATCATAGGAAAGGTGGAGCCTGCTTTTGTGTGGTAGCCAGGTGTATATTTAAAGATAACTTCCATATTTCCCAGAATGAACTCATCGGTCCCTAAAGGAACTTTCAGAGAAAAGAATAAAAATAGTGAATATAATGTGTGGCAAATCCAGAGCAGTATGTTAAGAACTCACACAGGCAAGAGTGCAATGAGTCCTCAGGAGCTTGGAATACAGGTTTAACTTGACAGAAGCTCAAATCACTTGGTTACATGTGCAGGCCATATTGTGAGTAGATGGTAGAGTTGAACTTCAAACATTGGTCTCTGACTCCCAAGCTTTTGTTCCCACTGGGATACCCTTGTAGACTCTCCCAAGGACTTTCTGTTTTTGAGCCCCAGAGACCATTGCAGGCTGAGGCCCAGGTAGCCATCTCATTCACACCTTTGCTTTCCTGACTATTGTCCCAAGGCCCCAGCCACCTGTCCTGTATAGATAACTACCAATATATACTCTTCTTTGTGGGGGCTTCTGTTAAAATAGCTGCAGATGGATTCCAGTCTTTATTCTTTTCATTACCATTTTAAGGGTTTGCCACAGGGAGACCAACAGAAAAGTTAAAAAAAAAAAAGCAAAAATATTTCTGTAAGAGTAGCACCTTCTTGATGTTCATCTAGAAGAATGGGTACTATATCATTCCTAGTTTTTATAGGAATTCTCCATTTTTAGCAGTGGAACATCCATGTACTAGGATCTTGTCATTTCTGGACAAACCAATGGGGGTGAATGGATTGGCTCTTAGAAGAGAGGGTCTTTGGGTGGGCTTGGGGCATGAGAGGAGTATAAATTAATCTCCTAAAATTAAACACAAAATTACTAAACATGCTAGTAACTGGCAGAACCCGCTTTGAAACCAAGTCAGGCTAAATCCTGGTCAGCACATTGTGCCTTTACCATGCTGGCTCTGGTGAAAACTCTCACAGGGCAAGGTATCAACATAGCACCATAAAAAAAAAAAAGCTCATGACCTAGAAAAATGTAAGTAGCAAGTTCTATGAATACTATAAATACTCTTGACTTTGTAAAATTTTGTATAAGAAGAGATTTCTGGAATGTATTATTATCTTCCCAGTGTAAAATAAGACTTAAGAATCTGTTCTTCTAGATACTTTACTTTTCCCAGGACAAACTTTAGACATGGCGGTAGTTTGGGGTGCCGTGCAGCCATATCCCTCATATTTTGAATCTGGGGACAGATTAGTTAGCATGATTTTTTTTTCACTTGAACTAATATTTATCTGGGTACCTGCCGCTAGTCTTGTTTTTTCTCTTCATGGGGTGGCCAGTACCTCGCCAGGGAATTCTTGCCTGCTCTAAGGTATAAACCTCCTGAGAAATTACAGTCTAGAATAATTAGTAAAGAACAAAAGACTAAGTCAGAAAAGAGAGTTTCAGAAGTTGGAGACCCTGATAAGTCTAGTCCACATGGGAGCTGGAGCTAGACAACAAGAAAATAGCTCCCCTGGTTTATTTAAGGGGGTACATCAAAGGCAGGGATAAGGGCTGGGACTGTAGCTCAGTGGTAGAGCACTTGCCTAGCATGCATGAGGCACTGTGTTCAATCCTCAGCACCACATATAAATACTAAATGAATAAAATAAAGATCCATCAAGAACTAAAAAATATTTTTAAAAAAGACAGGGATAAAGTTTCAAGGGTGGAATCTTGTTTCACAATGTCTTGCAGTCAGCAGGTTGATTGGCATCTTGGCAGGTCACACCCATCTCAGAGGGGCTTTGCAGCTACAGCAGGTCACCCCATTTTGGGTGCTGTTTGGGACCTTTGGCAGAGCTTGAATAGAGCTCACAATGAATCAACCAGAGGAAATGTCCACTGATCATTCCCAGACACCAGATTCTCCTACTCAATAGGCTACAATGAGCAATAATCCACACAGAGCCCACGGGTGGCTCTCTACATCTCTCTTTATTGTTTTTGGATGTCTGGGAATACTTTTATAATTATTTCAAATTTCTGAATGTTTGTTTTCTAGATCTTCCTGTGGTTAGCATTCTGTCTCTGTATGTAAGCTATGTGTCTAATCATTGAAGTGGCACCTCAAAATAACAGTGTACAGATAAAAAACAATTGCTCGTTCATGGAAATTATAGGTAATTTTCTTTTGGAAGCTTCTTGCTTTTTGGAATATGACAAGTACAAATAAAATTTAATGTGAATTCCTCAAAAATTCTCTTCTGCCATCAAGAAACATTGATTTCTTTCTTGCTACAATAATAGCAGTTAAATTTTCTAGTTATTCACTATTTCAACTAGACAAAGAATAGTGAGACACTCTGAGCTCAGGTGTGTACTGAGAGGCAGTTTCTCATGAGTATCATTGAAAAAGATTTCTCACCAAGTTTTTCATGCAAGTTAGAAGGTGGTGAAACTGCACATATATAATCTTATTTGATCTTTATAATGAACCTATAAAAATCATTCATACTTATTGAGTGCTCACTGTGAAATCAAGCACTGTTTTAAGTACATTTGCCTGTCTTATTGAATTAACACAACAGACCTAGAAGTAAAAGTATTAGTTGGTAATATTTTCAAAATCTGGCTAAGGTGGCTTAAATTGGTGAGAGGACTTACTGTTGGGTTTAAAAGAAATCTCAAAGTAGGCATTATTAGAGCTCAGTGATGTCCCAGAGGTCCCAGTCTCATTTGATATGTTTTTCCTGCCAACCTCAGGGAGTCTTCAGTGCATGGTAGGATGGCTGTAGAAGGCCCAAATATCATGTTTTGGGACAGTAGTACCAAAGTAGTTCTGTTGTTCTCAAAGTGTGGTCCACAGACCCTTCAGGAATCTGTAAGAAATAAGCTATTTTCATAAAAATAAGGTATTTTCATAAAAGTAAGCTATTTTCATAAAAAATTATTAAAATATTATTTATCTTTGTGTCTTTAGAGCAAAAGCAATAGTGGGCAAAGCCAAGCAGCTCTCAGGAAGGACAAACTTTCTGGACATCCCCAGCAGATGATGGCCAGCTTCTCAGTTAGAACTAGGTCAGACCACCATCCCATCTTCTAGACAAGGCAAGAAGGTGATTATCTGTCCATGGAAAATGGAATTGCCTAAACTGGCTAAGAAGAGGAGGTTCTCAGACTTTTTGGTCTCAGGATTTGTTTTCACTCTTAGAAATTATTGAGAACCCTGGGGAGTTTTACTTATGTGAGTTTTATCTATTGATATTTGTCATGTTCAAAATCAAAACAACCTGGGTCCGGTGGCGCATGCCTGTAATCTTAGTGGCTCAGGGAGCTGAGGCAGGAGGATCATGTGTTCAAAGCCAACCTCATCAAAAGTGAGGTGCTAAGCAACTCAATGAAACCCTGTCTCTTAATAAAAATACAAAATAGGGCTGGGGATGTGGCTCAGTGGTTGAATGTTTCTGAGTTCAATCCCTGGTGCCAAAAATAAATAAATAAATAAAATAAACAAATTTAAATTATCAGTTATTAAAAAGAATACTATGCATTATGTGTGCTCAACCCAGGTCCTGGCACATTGTTGATGCCCCTGACTAGGGTAGAATTTCATCCACAAAGTGTTCTGATACCAGAACATGGGGCCTGTTGCTAAATGTCTGAAATGACCTATCCTTTCCTTGGCTAGACACAAGAGAGGAAAACTAGGATTGGTTTTATGCATATTCATGGCCAACTTGACACACATTTGTCTTCTGGGAGTTGCTGCATAATCAGATGTAAACTGAGAACCATAAATGCAGCCTCTTTGATTTTATTTTTATTTTTATTTTTTGTTTCCTTTAACGTGGTTTGTTTCCTTCATTCCAATGTGCAGGATGAAATGAGAGATCATTTTGGGGATGTGAATTCTTGCCTGCCTGACTCAGACTCTTTGAGGTGGTTGATATGAAAATTTGGCACAGGTGTGCAATTCTTCTGCTAATTTAAGCTACTTTATCAAACTCAATGCCTGATGCAAATGAAAAAGCCTGAATTAATTTTATTTCAAGTTACTAAAATAAAAGTGCATTAAAAATGAAGCTCTTTCTAGATTATTCCTCCTAAAGGATTGCCAATGAAACTTGGTAAGTAACTTGACAATCTATTGAGGCATAACTGGAAATTGGAGGTGGCAGAATTTGTTGCACCCTGACCCAGAAGAGGATTTATCAATGCATCTGTGAGGCGGGCTCTTCTTTGGGCTTTTATTCAGGGGCTCCGTGGAAGGAATGACTGAGATTTAGGAAGTGGTAAACTTATTTTCAATAGGGTTTATTGAGGTATAATTTACATACAGTAAAATTCATCTTTTTTTTTTTTTTTTTTGCTGTGCTGGGGATGAAACACAGAACCTTGCACCTGCAAGGCAAGTGCTCTACCACTGAGCTATCTTCCCAGCAAACTCATCCTTCTCAAGGGACAGCGTGATGTGTTTAGAGAAATTCTCATAGTGATGCATCCATCACCACCATAATCCAAACATTCTATTTGGGGGTTTGCATCACCCCTGAATACTTCCTCTTGCTTCTCTGCTTTATCTCTGTCCAATGCCCAGCCCAAGATGTCCATGGATCTGTTTTCTGTTCCTATAGTTTTGCCTTGTCAGAGTGTCACACAGATGACATTGTACAGAGTATGATCTTTTGTGTCTGACTCCTTTGCCTTAATACAGTACATTGGAATTTCATCTGTGTTGAAGCAGGTATCCAAAGTTGGTTCCTTTTTATTGTTAGTGATGATTTCATTGTGTAGGTATACCACAGTTTGTTGATTCATTGATCAAAGTGTATTTGTTTTTAGTTTTGGGCTATTATGATGAATGCTACTATAAAATTATGTACAGATCTTTATGTGAATGTAAGTTTTCATTTCACTGGGGTAAATGTGTATGAGTGGAAACTTTTGGTCTTATGGTATGTTAAGGCAATGATATGTTTATTTTAAGGAAAATTATATATCCTTACATTGTTTTATAAAATTATGTCTGTTAGTGGTCATGAAGTAAGCAGAGTCATGTCTCAGCTGAAACAATAGATGATAATGCCACTGTCATTTGGTATTGAATAACCATTATGTGGTAGTTCCACAATAGATTTATCTTCCTAATTACATTTTTCAAGCTGTTGTTTAAATAAGTCAGCATTCCCTGGGTACCGACCAGTGTTGTAGCCAAGCAGAAGGTTGCAGCCCCAAGAGCGGGGCAACCATCCGAGGATATTGGTTTGGCCACAGATAATCCACAAAGTGGAAAACAAGCATGCGAACAATCAATGGATGCCTATAGTATTCTTAGTTACAATGACAATTGCCCTATTTTACTTGTGCAGAATATTGATTTTTTTTTCTCAGAGTGCAATATGAGTCAGGACTGTCCTCATTCCTTAAAGTGGAAATATGAAATTCAGTTCTTCCCACAAGGCCTATCTCAACTTCCCCCTCCTCCAAATTAATCAGCAGGTGTCTATTGAGTACTCACTTTCTTTTTCTCTACTCTTTGCTGACTGATGGAGGAGAGTTAGCATGTGAAAAATGGTGTCTTTCCTTAGGAAGACTGGCTGACTTTGTTCAGAGAATTGAGATTTGTATAGGGAGAAATGGAGACCGACATGGAATAATCTTTTTGGTTTAGAGTAAGTGCAGGAGAGCATGAGTGCTTTATGAACATGAGGAAGGAACAGCTCATGTAGGGTAGGGACAGTTAGGAAAGGCACCATAGAAGTAATGGAAAACTGGAGGCAAGTGACATCAAAGTGGCTTCCACCAAGGCTGGGAACTCCTCATCTCTGCTGTGCTCTGGAGAACCCATCAAGGCCCCTGCACCTAGCAGATGTTTACAGAATATGCTGAACCAGGAGAATCAATGGTGCAAGTTCCTGTCCAAAAGCTGGCAGGCAAAGACAAAGGAAGAACTGATATTTCAATCTAAGTTAAGTTGATGCTTAAAATTAACCATCACACCAGCCATTTACATTCTCCTAAGTATGAATCCTAGAGATACACTTGCTCATGTACAAGGAAATTCAGGGCAGCATTGGAAAACTGAAGCAAAAATTGAAAAACTGGAAGTGAGACATATTTCTCAACACTAGAAAGGATGAATGAATTGTGCTGCAGTCATTCAATGAAAATGGAAATGAATGAACTGTGGACGAACACTTCAACATGATGAATATCTAAAATATATTTTGTTTAGAAAAAAAGCAAGACAAAAAGATACATGCTGTTTTCTATGAAGTTTATTTATATGAGGTTCAAAGTAAGGCACAATGAAGTAATGTATTTTTAGGAGCAATACATATGTGGAAAAACTTTAAGAAAAACAAAGGATGGATGTGAAATCCACAACATTCATTGCTTCTGGGAGTGAAAGGTGATATGTTAAAAAAAAAAAAAAAAAGCATATAGGAAGTCTCCAAGGGACTGGTAGCATTTTATTTCTTCAGCAAGACAGTTGGTAAATGAATTTTTTTAATTATCTTTCTTTAAATGTACATATTCACATTTCATAATGAAAATTTAACAACTCTCTGGGATAGATGATAAAAGTTTTGAAATTGCCTATGGCCTTATTATCTATCCTACTGAGCTGGGGTCTCCTATTTTGTAGACCTTCCAAATCTTAGTTGGAAACTTTCAGCAACAGGAATGGTGTCCAACTCCACCTTCATAGAACCCAATTACAGCTCACATAGTCCTGATCTTTCTCAAGACCTCTATGTGTTGAAATGAAAACACACTCTTGGTGATGTTTGGATCATGGTAATAGGTAAAATTTTTAAGTCCTTTCAACTGGATCAACCCAAATATTTGAAAATATCTACAAATGTCTTTCCCCTGAAATTCAAGCCCTCCTTACCGAGTCCTCTTGGTAAGCATGCCCAGTTTCTTGAACTCCAGCCCACATAAAGGATGGCTGGAGAAATCTTTATCCTAGCCCCCCTTTTCAAAGCCTCATCCTAATTGCTTTTCAAAAGGCCTATAGTAAAGTTCAGGACCACAGGAAATGCCCGATATGGACAAAGCACATGGAGGAATCTTGAAGGAGGCAAATCAGTTTTGCAGAAGAGGGCATTATATTATTTGGTTAGTTGTGTCGAGTTTAAAACTTTAATCTGGTTTTGCCCAGTGGATAATAAGACTGCAAAGCAGAGAGATGAACAATTACAATCAAATGTAGCTTTGGTTTTTCAAAATAAGAACTTTGCCTTAGCATTCACAAAAATGGTTGACTTCATCTAAATATTAGTAACATGCTAGCAAGAGATTTCTTGTGCAAGTATTTAAATAAAACCGTTTACCTCTTCCTTCCCTCTTTTCCTTTCTCCCTCTCTCCAGGACAGGTATCTGCCCAGTATTTATTTGTCATTTATGAAATGACATTTTTTTTGGTACTGGATATCAAACCCAGGGGCACATAAGCACTGAGTCACATCCCCAGCCCTTTTTATATTTTATTTAGAGACAAGGTCATGCTAAGGTGCTCAGGGCCTTGCTAAATTGCTGAGGCTGGCTTTGAACTTGTGATCCTCCTGACTCAGGCTCCAAACTGAGGTACAGGCATATGCCACCATGCCCAGCTGAAATGACATTTTGGGAACTCTGATGGGTTTCAACTAGGCGCTGTTGGAAAGAATACCCAGACCCTTTCTTCATCACTCACTACATGTTATTCTTCTCCTTAGATTTCTCATCGCATGTTGGTGATGATCCTTCACTCAAATGAGATACAAGGATGATTTTGAAGATACCTGGGGCTAACACAGGGCAGACATCTAGTAAATGAGAAATAATTTTTATCTCCCTCCCCATGTTCAAGAATTTCATAGCCCAGGCTTCCACAGTTCCACTGCTCCAGAATCTTCTTGATCATCTTTTGGGGTCTTCCTTTTTTTCTCAAAGACTCCTTCTTTGCAAAGCAAAGATGTTCCAGCATTCTTCTAATGTGGAGTTGAAAGGAGCAGCTCAAGAATCCTATTCAAATGGTTGGCAAAGAAATAATAATTTTGAAAATTGGGATTTTACATAAAATCTAGAATTCTAACATCTCTTTATTTATTTTTTCTAACATCCCTTTAAGAGCTATAGTATCCACTGGTGCTGGAGTTGTGTGTCTTCAGGCACGAATTCGCTATGTCCAAGTCCTGGATGTCCATTTTATAGGACACATGTGATGTCTGGTTCTCTGCTGTCCCTGGTCATTCCACCCACTAACCCAATGGATTGCAACCCTTCCTCTTCTTTACTGAAAGGTGTTTCCTTTTTTTGAAAACATAAACTTGTATTTTGCTATCATATGTTTCAACTTTTGATTTTTTTTTTCCAGGAGATTTTGAATTCTTCTCACTTGTCAGAGAAGACTTTTTTTTTTTTCCTCCTTGCAGCAGGTTTCTTTTTGTACTATCCAAGAACAGCTTGACTGGCTTGCAAAAAAAAGGAGACGCAGGGTTCTTTGGGGAGCTGTCAGAAAGAGCAGATGCAGCCCCAGCATGGAGCTCCTGATCCCCGCAAGTGGCACCGTAACACTTTATTTGTAAAGGGAAGGACAGAGAACTTCACTGCTCCCCACGTCTCAATTTGCATTTTATTAGGCACCCAGTAGGATGGTTTGTAAATCGGCCATCTTCACTCACAGATCTCTCTATCAACCCCCAACCTACCAGAGGGCAAAACAGAGATGCTAAAAACGGATGGTGTTAGGGAAAAGGGAAAAAAGATGCAGCTCATGATTGTGACTTTTTCTTCTTCTTCTTCAAAAAGTACCTATTGTTTGTAAGACTTTTGAGGGAGACGAATGGTCTCTGCAGAGATGCATGGAGGTAGTCCAGGTCTTCAACTAGGAAGGCTGTGAGAGGAGAGAGAGAAAGAGGGGCCAGGGTTCTACATTAAGCACCTGCCTCGGCTGGCTGTGTTCTGCTTGGACCCAATTTCCTTATAACCTTTTTCATGGAATTGGCTTTCTGTGCAATAGAGCAAAGCATCCAACCTCCCCGGCCACGTGCGCATGTCCATTCGCCCTCTCATCTCTGCAATTTCCCATGTCCAAGGTTCCCAGAGTAAATTCTGCCTCAGTGAGCAGGAGGAAGACAGTGCCTTCCAAAGGGCTTTGATTTATTTCTTAAGCTCAGCTGATAACCATTATTTTAGTCATTCTAAAAACATCTGGCTTTTCCCTCAGAATTTTATTAACAGGAACGTGTGAAAGTGCTGCATGCCATTATGTTTACCTTAAGTCAGAGACATGTCCGGGGGACTCTTTTGAAACCTAAAAGGACAAAATTGTGTTTGCTTGAGTTTGTCTTAAAAATGCATTATGAAAACTGAAAAACCTGTGTTCCTACCTAGGTGTCAGAATGATCTGGTACCTGGCCATTCTGTACTTGGTTCATTTCACCTTCAACATAATGCGGATTTAAAAAGTAAGGCTAGCTGCTCATTACTTAGGAGATAGGAAGGTAGAACTAAAGTTTGGGGTCAAAGTTAAATAATATCTTGCATATATGTTTGTTAACTTCTCATCATGGAAACAAAATACAACTTAAATTAGGAAATATTTATTTTGGCTCATGGTTTTAGAGGGTTCAGACCATGGTCATTTGGCTCCATTGTTGTGGGTCTATGGTGAGGCAGAACATCATAGTGGAAGGGTGTGTGTCTCAGGGCAGCTGGGAAGCAGAGAGAGAGAGAAGGAAGGGGCGGGGGACCCTTGCAGAGTATGCACTCAGTGATCCACTCCCTCCAACTAGACCACACCTCCTACAGTTTTCACCACCTTCCAATAATTCATCAACTTATGAATTCATCAGTGAATTAAGTCACTGACAGGGCCAGATCCCTGATGATCCAATCACCTTCCAGAAGACCCTACCTAGGAACATGGATACATGGGGGAATAGCCTTCAACATAGAAGCTGTTTGGGGACACTCCAGGTCCAAACTATAATAGTATAACATAAAGATTTCATAAAGACACTAAGCCTTCTTGTTTTTTTTTAAATCTTCAGTTTTTTTTAAAAAAATCCATTTCAAGTCATAGTACATATATAGAGCTCAATTTTCCATCTCTCTGGTTGCAAACAAGATAGAGTCACACCATTCATGTCTTCATACATGTACCTAGGGTAGTGATGTCCATCCCATTCCACCATTTTTGCTACCCCCATTCCCCCTCCCATCCCCTACCTCCCCTCATCACATCCAAAGTTCCTCCATTTCTCCCATGCTCCCACTCCCAACCCCCTTACGTATCAGCATCCACTAATCAGAGAGAACATTCGGCCTTTGGTTTTTTGGGATTGGCTTACTTCACTTAGCATGATGTTCTCTGATTCCATCCATTTACCTGCAAATGCCATAATTTTATTCTCTTTTATTGCTGAGTAATATTCCATTGTGTATTTATACCACAGTTTCTTTATCCATTCATCTATCGAAGGGCATCTAGGTTGCTTCCACAGTTTAGCAATTGTGAATTGTGCTCTATAAACATTGAAGTGGCTGCATTACTGTAATATGCTATTTTTAAGTCTTTAGGGTATAGGCTGAGGAGTGGGATAGCTGGGTCAAATGGTGGTTCCATTCCAAGTTTTTTAAGGAATATCCATACTGCTTTCCAGGTAGGTTGCACCAATTTGCAGTCCCACCAGCAATGTTTGAGTGTGCCTTCTTCACCACATCCTCTCCAACATTTATTGTTGCTTGTATTTTGGATAACTGCCATTCTGACTGGGATGAGATGAAATCTTAGTTTTGATTTCCATTTCTCTAATTGCTAGAGATATTGAGCATTTCCTCATATATTTGTTTATTGATTGTATATCTTCTTCTGAGAAGTTTCTATTCAGCTCCTTAGCCCATTTAGTGATCGGGTTGTTTAGTTTTTTAGGTGTTAAGTTTTTTGAGTTCTTTATATATCCTGGAGATCAGTGCTCTATCTGATGTGCTTGTGGCAAAAATTTGCTCCCAGAGTGTAGGCTGTCTGTTCACCTAATTGATTGTTTCTTTTGCTGAAAAGAACCTTTTTGGTTTAAGCCCATCTCAGTTATTGATTCTTGATTTTATTTCTTGTGATTTAGGAGTCTTTTTAAGGAAGTTGGGGCCTAACCCGACATGGTGAAGATTTGGGCCAACTTTCTCCTCAATTAGACGCAGGGTCTCTGGTCTAATTCCTAGGTCTTTGATCCACTTTGAGTTGAGTTTTGTGCATGGTGAGAGATAGGGGTTTAGTTTCATTTCTCTGCACATGGATTTCCAGTTTTCCCAGCATCATTTGTTGAAGAGACTATCTTTTCTTCAATGTATGTTTTTGGCACATTTGTCTAGTATGAGATAACTGTATTTATGTGGGTTAGTCTCTGTGTTTTCTATTCTGTACCATTGGTCTACATGTCTATTTTGGTGCCAATACCATGCTATTTTTGTTACTATAGCTTTGTAGTAGATTTTAAGGTCTGGTATTGTGATGCCTCCTGCTTCACTCTTCTTACTGAGGATTGCTTTGGCTATTCTGAGTCTCTTATTTTTCCAAGTAAAATTCATGATTGCCTTTTCTATTTCTATAAGAAATGACTGGGATTTTAATAGGGATTGCATTGAATCTAGCACTTTGTGTAGTATGGCCATTTTAATAATATTGATTCTTCCTATCCAAGAGCATAGGAGATATTTCCATCTTCTAAGATCTTCAATATCTTTTAGTGTCCTGTATGTTTCATTGTAGAGGTCTTTCACTGCTCTTGTTAGATTTATTTCCAAGTATTTTTTTTTTGAGGCTATCATGAATGAAGTAGTTTTCCTGATTTCTCTTTCAAGAGAATTCATTGCTGATATATAAAAATTTATGGGTGTTGATTTTATATCCTGTAATTTTGCTGCATTCATTTATTAATTCTAGAAGTTTTCTGGTGGAATTTATTGGATCCTCCAAGTATAATATCATGTCATCTGCAAATAATGATAGTTTGAGTTCTTCTTTTCCCATTCATATCCCTTTAATTTCTTTTGTCTGTTTAATTGCTCTGAGTAGAGTTTCAAGGACTATGTTGAATAAGAGTGGTGAAAGAGAGCATCCCTGTCTTATTCCAGTTTTTAGAGGGAGTGCTTCCAATTTTTCTCCATTTAGGATGGTGTTTGCCTTGGGTTTAGCATAGATTGCTTTAACAATGTTTAGGTATGTTCCTACTATCCCTAGTTTTTCTAGTGTTTTAAACCTGAAAAGGTGCTGTATTTTGTCAAATGCTTTCTCTGCATAAATTGATAAAATCATGTGATTCTTATCTTTAAGACTATTGATGTGATGGATTACATTTATTGATTTCCGTATGTTGAACCAACCTTGCATCCCTGGAATGAACACCACTTGATCATGGTGCACTATTTTTTTAATATGATTTTGTATGCAATTTGCCAAAATTTTATTGAGAATTTTTATATCTATATTCATCAGGGATATTGGTCTGAAATTTTCCTTTTTTGATGTGTCTCTGTCTGGTTTTGGTATCAGGGTGATACTAGCTTCGTAGAATGAGTTTGGGAGGGTTTCCTCCTTTTCTATTTCATGGAATAATTTGAGGATTATTGGAGTTAGTTCTTCTTTGTAGGTCTTGTAGAACTCAGTTGATAATCTGTCTGGTCCAGGGCTTTTCTTGGTTGGAAGGCTCTTGATGGCATCTTGTATTTCCTTGCTTGTAATTGATCTGTTGAAGTCGTGAATTTCCTCCTGGTTCAGTTTGGGTAGGTCATATGTCTCTAGAAACTTGTTGGTGTCTTCAGGGTTTTCTATTTTACTGGAGTATA